>PHNY01008357.1:1222-17742 GCA_003724115.2 Anethum foeniculum
TGCTATAATATTTAACATTTTATATAAAATGTTAAAATTTACTTTTATATTTATCAAAAAAGGGGGTAATTATCAAAAGGGGGTAAAATAAAATAAACTAAAGGATGTATTAATGATATGTCCAAATGTTAATATGTCATTTATCAAAAAAATTGAAATTATTTTGGGTTATATAGTAATACCCAAGTTAAAAATGGACATATGGGAAAGATATTTCTCTCAAAAAGTACTACTATTTTGGAAAAAATGAATTAATATAGTTGTTTTACGCTATTTTCTGAATTGTAAAAATTGATATCATTATTAGGATAGTATACATATGAATATTAACATTTGGAAAAAAAAAATGACAATTTTTCGGTACCTACAATCTTTTCTTTTAACTTGCAATTCAACATCTTTTCTATACTATCCTTTCTCAAAATTGCACAAGTATTAATCAAGAGGGGGTAAAACCTTTAAATAGTTTATATTCTTACAAAATCAATATATTTATGATGGATATAAATAAAAAATTACTATAAAATTAATATTTTCTGTAAAAATTTGAAAAGAGACAATTATTCAGTAGTATTTAGAATATTTGGCAAACATCCCAGACACACGGGGCAAAGGGCAATCACAGAAAAATCATCCCTGCAATGAATTACAGAAAAATCACGACCACCTTGCAAGTACTGGAGAAATATGTTACATATTTGAGCGTAAATGGAAGATCTTAAGCCGTCCTATATCAACCAGAATTGTTACCTAAAGTATGGAGTATATGGCTAATAAAAGTAGTAAAGTACCTAAATTTCATAAAGAAATTGTAACATATAGCATGAAAAATGATTTAAAGCAAGAAGAACAGTTTCATCTTATTAACACTAATCTGCACACTAATATCTGTACAACACAGAAACATTTATCAAAAAAAAAACACAGAAACATATGCATGCGTGTTCCTAGACAAAACTATGAGTACAAAACACAGAAGCTATACAATACAACCATAAATATACTCCCTCCTAGATTGGGGACGGGGGCTCGGCAAACATTTTAACGCTCATTTATAACATAGCTATATAAATAATTTTAAATTTTTTTTATTTTTTAAATAAAAGTATAACACTTGAAGTTTAATTCATAAAAAGAAAATTTTAAAAATGAATTACGGAAGTATACTTTATATTCACCTTAAAATGTGTGTCGAACTTTAAAAAAATTACGATTCATAGGGACAGAGGTATTAGAGTCATACTTCTTGACAGAATATAACATAAGTACTGATCACTTTATCACTTAGTATTATTTCGTGACAGAATATGACGATAGTACTGATCACTGAGTCCTTCCCTCCCTCCCTCCTTCCCTCCCTCCCTCTCTCCCTCTCTCCCCTTCTCCCTCCCCCTCGCTCTCCCTCTACCTCCCCCCCCTCTCTCACACACACACACACAAAAACATAAATTTACGTGTAGCAATTGTTTCCAGTGATATCTTATTATACATTCACTGGATTGAAATTTGTAGTGTAGGACTATATATAGAGAACACTTTTCATTGTTACATAAGTTTATATTCTTTACAAAGCATTGCTTACATTGTTTCGTGGGTTTATATTCTTTACAAAGTTTATATTTGGTGTAGTAGATATGCATGCAATATATGTACCAATTAGCGATGTGTAAATACATCTAAATAATTCCTCACAACCTACAACTTTCTTCATGCTTCACTAACACACACTAATCTACTCTTTTGCTACATTTTTAAAATAATCTAGTTCAAACTTGTCTTCACAGAATACATAATATTCCCTCTGACATAAAAGGAGGCCGGGAATCCAATTGAATTTTAGGCCAAATCGACTCTAGTTTAAGCATAGATTTACATATCTTGTTTACTATTTATATTTGCTCATAACATTTTGGCATGAACCTGAATTCATACACACTAGCTAGATGTGTGCGTGTGTATATAGAGATAATATAATTGGATATGCATGTTATTAATGATGCAAAATAATAATGCCTGGTTACCTTAAACTACCTAAATAGAGGGTGAGGAGCCAACAGTATTGTATAAAATTATAACAGTAGTCAACTTAATTATTAGTAATAGAGTTGTTCACCATAATTAATTCAAAATTAAAGAAAAAGCCAAGAATATTGAACATTTTTCAGTGTTGAACAATTTAGGGATCTAATCAGCTAACCTGGTGCTTGCAAAATCATAGAGCTTTCCGGTGCTTGAAAAAATCATCAATCCAACTTCAGCATCACAAAGGATAGCCAACTCCTTAGCTTTCTTGAGCAATCCATTTCTTCTCTTCGAAAAAGTCACTTGCCTGCTGGTTGAGTTGTCGATCCTCCGGATCACAATTTTCCCCCTTCCCATTCTTCTTCCTCCTTCTGAATCGGATCGATATTACTTAGGGTTTTATCTAATACGATCAAATTACTGATAGATCGGTAGACAAAGATGAGAAAACAACTCGATTCTTAAAAGTTTGCGAAGACGAGTTGAGATATATAAATGTGATATATAGAAGCTATAAATGGAAACTTTTATACGTAGCAAAGATCTAAGAAAATATCATAAGATTTAACAAAAAGCGAAATAAAGACAAGAAATGAAGAAAGAAGAATGAGTGTCAAGTTGAGAGGGCTTACTACTTTGAGCCTTTGACAGATCTCTATGCAGAAATTGAGAGGTCTTGTTTTAGAGAGAGGTTTTCAAAAGCAATTCTTTACTCTATAAGGAAAGCTGAAATTAGCTAGGAGAGTAAAACATGGACAAATCTGTGCCCAAAATTGTACTTTCATATGACCCCTATTTTAGACACTTCAATTTGTAGTCGTGAGAGTACAAAGATGATATTGTACTCGCTCTGAGAGAAGTAAAAGGGCAGTTGACCTAGATTTGAAGTCACCAAATGACACGCGTCGATCAGGGAAGGAGAGTAGAGTGCGAGTGAAGGAGCCGAGAGTGAGAAAAATGTTACCTAGGACTCTCAGAAACTCCTTTAGTATTGGAGAAGAAAATGTGAAAGTAGTGGACATATTTAGAATATTAAGGTCATTGTCTAGCGAATAGATGACTGACACTTGTTAGTGGTATAGCAAAACCTAGGCCTGGACTGGGTCAGAGGGGGAGGTTTTGCCTTTCTTAAGTATTTTGCTACAGAGAACAATTACTTTTATTTTTATATTCAAGAATATACCCGTATGTGTATGAAGCATATGCATAGTATTGCTTTATAGATAAGCCACCGTTAAACTAGCCTATTCATTAAAATTTATAATTTTCTGAAACATATTTTGTGGATAAAATGCTTTTAAAAATGATACAGATGTAAAAATTACTTTCTATTTGTACTTAATTTTTTAAAAAAAATTAGCCTATTTATTAAAATTTTGTACAAGTAAATGATTTACCGATTATAATTGGGGGCATCTACGTTACATTCACAGTATTTTTGCATTCATATGATATTTTAACTTATATTTAATTGGACTAATTGTTTAAATAGATATTATTTTGGGTGATGTTAAACTAAGTACATCATATCGAGCAGATAATAATGATTAAACGTGATTAAAAATTTGTCGCGGTTCCTTGTATTGAAAGTATACTTGATAGTGTTCAAACAGCGGGTTTTGCGGGTGCAGCAGGCAGTATACGATGTAAATATTTATTGTGAGAATGAAATCACGGATTTATAGTTTTTGATTTGAAGAAAAGATTGTTGGTATTATCAATCCAAGTAATACGTCAAGGAGAAAAGTGAAAGATTCTCTTGTATATAATCAGTCAACTAAACTCTATTAACATGAGGCCTCTTGGAATATACTCAAAAACACATTCGTGCAGATTTCGCCCGAAACAGAAAACGAACAATGTCATGGATATTGTACGTGAAGTTAATGCTCGCTAGCGGTCTAACACATTCGAACAGTTAAAATATCAATAACCTCAATAGTAACTAATGTTTGAATAAAAAATCATTAATTTTATTCTACATATTTATTCTAATTAAAGTATCCCTCTTTTTTTGTCGGAAAAGTATCGCTCGTTAGAAACATTACCCTTGGATTCTTATTCAGCATTCAAGTTACTATTGATTATGCTTGTGGTCTTTTATTTTTGGGTATTTCCTTCTTTAATCATTGGCTTTTTGTATATTGTGTGTTGGTTTAGTGTTATTATATTGACATTGTACATTAGCATTTTGCTTGTTAGGTTTGGCTTGACAAACATATCATCTGTACATCAATTTTCCCAATTATAGAATGTGTGTAAAATTTGGTTTTAAGGGACATTAACTTCGTAATTAACAAATACTATGGTAGTTTTCTTATTACTTTGCAACTGTAATGGTACGTGTATATTATTGCATTTTCTTGTTGATTCATTGGTTTTTTGCGTTCATGAGACAACAGATTTACATCATTTCTCTCCCTGGTGAAAAATTCATATGCAAAAAGTTAAATATATGTTTGTTCGCTTGTAAATTATCTGTATTTGAAATCTTTGTTGTACTGATTATTTAATTAGGGTTAGTGTCATTTTTCATGTTTATTTCACGATAGCAATTGAAATTAAAGCAGATGACGGACTTCTTTGACAACGCAACACTAACTAATATTTACTTTTTTGTTGTTGCAGATCCATTTTTTTAACTTGCAGTTCACCCATTCTTGTATTTAATTTAATTCCATCTCTTTCGAAGTACAGATATAAACCTAAATCCAAAAAAAAGCTTTCGTCTCCCTTAAGCAACACTAGACCCCTTTCCCGTAATTTTTAGAAAAATAATAATTAAGGAAAATAGAATAAAGGGATTAAAACTGGATAGAGATTAGAATTATTAAAATTGGGTTTGACTAATGGGTCTAAAATTTGGATCGGGTTTTAATATGAATAACTGGTAGGTCTGGAGTTATGGTTTTGTAACATTATATATACGTCATATTCTCCTTCATCGTCTTAATTATTAAAATTCGTAGGTCTATTTTACACATAAATCAGCAGTATTGTAAAATTCATAATTAATTCATCGTAAGTNTATTCTGGACTTTTTGGAAAGGTCTTTTCGTCCTCTACAACTTTTGTGTTTCGTGTTTTTGAAAAATACGTCGTTTAGAGGGTCAAAAAGGGTAAAAACAGTTCTGGTCAGATTTGAGGTAAGTTTCCGATTGATCTTTCTAGTGCTTTCAAAATTATATGTTATGTGTGTATATTTGTTTATCAAAATTTGGGCTAAGTGAGAATATATTTAAGAGTATTATGTGTTATAGTATACGTATTGTTGTCTATGTGTGGTGTCTAGACGATAATTTTAGATCTCTAATTTATGCCATGGTATGTGAAAATATCGAATAAGAACATATGAACGAGTCACCGGTTGATAGTTACAGTTTTCTGAAAATTTAGCACCGTTATCACCGGGTTGTAATGGTCGTGGCATGAATTATGGGTTTTGAATTATTGTTGTTATGTGATTATCTGCATCGTATGTATGTAATAAGAATATGAAAGTGTATCGAAAGTGTTTGTTTCGTATAAATTATGGTATTTTGTAATATATGTATATGTTGTTTGGCCATGCTAGTTGGATTGATTTGGTTTCTTGCTGGGCTTCGCCGCTCATCCTTTTAATATTTCAGGTTTGGAATAAGAGAGGGTTGGATATCATTGGAATTCGAGGACTTTAGGTTTGGAGTAGATTGACTTTTGGACTTCCGTTAGCTGCGTTTTTTGTAATTGTCACCTTTGTAATAGATTTCTTGATTAATAATTGTATTGTATTTAAGTTTTAATTTAGAATTAATAGTCCGAAAAGTCGGGCTGTTACAATTGGTATCAAGAGCAGGCTGTTCTTCAGAGTGTATTAGGTATGGGACTAGTGCATTCCCTAGGTTGCGTTCCTGTAGACCATAGTTTAAACTTGACCTTTGGTATGGGTAGACCATAGATTTGTAGTGAATTTGGGGACCAAATTCTTTTTAAGGAGGGTAGTATGTAATATCCCGTAATTTTTAGAAAAATAATAATTAAGGAAAATAGAATAAAGGAATTAAAACTGGATAAAGATTATGATTATTAAAATTGGGTTTGACTAATGGGTCTAAAATTTGGATCGGGTTTTAATATGAATAATTGGCAGGTCTGGAGTTAGGGTTTTGTAACATTATATATACGTCATATTCTCCTTCATTGTCTTAATTATTAAAATTCGTAGGTCTATTTTACACATAAATCAGCAATATTGTAAAATTCATAATTAATTCATCGTAAGTCGAAATTCAGTTATTCTGGACTTTTTGGAAAGGTCTTTTCGTCCTCTACAACTTTTGTGTTTCATTTTTTTTTGAAAACTACGTCGTTTAGAGGGTCAAAAAGGGCAAAAATAGTTCTGGTCAGATTTGAGGTAAGTTTCCGATTGATCTTTCTAGTGCTTTCAAAATTATATGTTATGTGTGTATATTTGTTTATCAAAATTTGGGCTAAGTGAAGATATATTTAATAGTATTATGTGTTATAGTATACGTATTGTTGTCTATGTGTGGTGTCTAGACGATAATTTTGGATCTCTGATTTATGCCATGGTATGTGAAAATATCGAATAAGAACATAGGAACGAGTCACCGGTTGATAGTGAAAGTTTTCTGAAAATTTAGTACCGTTATCATCGGGTTGTAATGGTCGTGGCATGAATTATTGGTTTTGAATTATTGTTGTTATGTGATTATCTGCATCGTATGTATGAAATAAGAATATGAAAGTGTATCGAAAGTGTTTGTTTCGTATAAATTATGGTATTTTGTTATATATGTATATGTTGCTTGGCCATGCTAGTTGGATTGATTGGTTTCTTGCCGGGCTTCGCCGCTCATCCTTTTAATATTTCAGGTTTGGAATAAGAGAGGGTTGGATATCATTGGAATTCGAGGACATTAGGTTTGGAGTAGATTGACTTTTGGACTTCCGTTAGCTGCGTTTTTTGTAATAGTCACCTTTGTAATAGATTTCTTGATTAATAATTGTATTGTATTTAAGTTTTGATTTAGAATTAATAGTCCGAAAAGTCGGGCTGTTACAGTTGGTATCAAGAGCAGGCTGTTCTTCGGAGTGTATTAGGTATGGGACTAGTGCATTCCCTAGGTTGCGTTCCTGTAGACCATAGTTTAAACTTGACCTTTGGTATGGGTAGACCATAAATTTGTAGTGAATTTGGGGACCAAATTCTTTTTAAGGAGGGTAGTATGTAATATCCCGTAATTTTTAGAAAAATAATAATTAAGGAAAATAGAATAAAGGAAATAAAACTGGATAAAGATTATGATTATTAAAATTGGGTTTGACTAATGGGTCTAAAATTTGGATCGGGTTTTAATATGGATAACTGGTAGGTCTGGAGTTAAGGTTTTGTAATATTATATATACGTCATATTCTCCTTCATCGTCTTAATTATTAAAATTCGTAGGTCTATTTTACACATAAATCAGCAGTATTGTAAAATTCATCATTAATTCATCGTAAGTCGAAATTCGATTATTATGGACTTTTTGGAAAGGTATTTTCGTCCTCTACAACTTTTGTGTTTCGTGTTTTTGAAAACTACGTGGTTTAGAGGGTCAAAAAGGGCAAAAACTGTTCTGGTCAGATTTGAGGTAAGTTTCCGATTAAACTTTCTAGTGCTTTCAAAATTATATGTTATGTGTGTATATTTGTTTATCAAAATTTGGGCTAAGTGAAGATATATTTAAGAGTATTATGTGTTATAGTATACGTATTGTTGTCTATGTGTGGTGTCTAGACGATAATTTTGGATATCTGATTTATGCCATGGTATGTGAAAATATCGAATAAGAACATAGGAACGAGTCACCGGTTGATAGTGAAAGTTTTCTGAAAATTTAGGACCGTTATCACCGGGTTGTAATGGTCGTGGCATGAATTATTGGTTTTGAATTATTGTTGTTATGTGATTATCTGCATCGTATGTATGAAATAAGAATATGAAAGTGTATCGAAAGTGTTTATTTCGTATAAATTATGGTATTTTGTTATATATGTATATGTTGCTTGGCCATGCTAGTTGGATTGATTGGTTTCTTGCTGGGCTTCGCCGCTCATCCTTTTAATATTTCAGGTTTGGAATAAGAGAGGGTTGGATATCATTGGAATTCGAGGACTTTAGGGTTGGAGTAGATTGACTTTTGGACTTCCGTTAGCTGCGTTTTTTGTAATAGTCACCTTTGTAATAGATTTTTTGATTAATAATTGTATTGTATTTAAGTTTTGATTTAGAATTAATAGTCCGAAAAGTCGGGCTGTTACATGCACGAAAAAGGGTTTAAACTGACTATTTAAAATTGATCAAAGAGAAATCGAGCTAATAAAATCGAGAGATTACGACTCGATCAGTTATGAATGTTATGAATAACAAAAAGACAACATTTTAGTTGATGTGACAATAATAAAACCGACCATGAGTAAAGGATCGATAGATTATGCTCTGTTATGCTCGTAACTTGTCAAAGTTAAAACCGACTGGAACAGTTGGTTGATTATGTATTTGCTAGAAAATTATAATAAAAAAAATAAATGATTTACTTTTTATTTATGGGCTAGTAAAAATGATATTGTCTGTTATGGAATAAAATTAGAATTTTAGAATTAGGGTTAAAGAGCTTTGAGCTTTAATGACTGGTCTCGTATTTCGTGACTTAATACTGCATTCATAAGATGCCTACGTACCTTATACTATGCCAAGGATCAAGTCAAAAAACGTAGTTCTGAGTTGAGGGGTCAGGCCCCTTTTATACTTGATGAATCCATGAGTTGGATTAGGCTTGGGAGACTTTGTGAACAAGTCTTCATGGTTGACTAGACTTTGGAGTCCTATATCATTAGGAAACAGACTCCTTACTAAGTGCGGTTCCTTGATGGCTATCTTCTAGAAATCATACCCTTGATAGAATACTCTTTACAAGCTGTTTTAGTCAACTGATAAGTTGACTACGAATTTTGGTTAATTATATAGCCCATTGGGCTTGCATACCTTAACCGGGCTTATGAACTAGAATAATCAACAGGATTACAAATGTAATCCTGTTGATCCTATAGTATGGACAGCATCAACTATATTATATATTTCCTTTCCGTTTACAGCCCTAGGTATGTTGAATCGGCCCATTGGGCCTGTAAGGCCTAATCTGGGTAATTCGGGCTTCGAGCCATTATTATTTATCATCATTAATTATGTCCATAGGGTTATAATTTTTTCCCAATCATTTGCCCTCCAACTTCTAGGAAATCTTTCTGGACATTTCGTAGAAGCTAAGTTTTGTGCCCTTCTTTGGGTATCATTTTTATCGTAAGGCGTGGAGCGACCTACACACTTGCAACGATTTTGCCTTACTTGAGGTTTCACATTCGTTATGAAAATTTTGACAATTTTTTCTTATTTCCCATATTTTATAGGAATTTTACTGTACTCACAAGTATTTTTATCAATTTACCCTAATTTTTAAGGAATTTGTTTTGTACCTCAGGTATTTTTCTTAATTTTTTGAGAATTTTTTGCATTTTTCCCTATTTTTTGAGCATTTTATTCATTTGTATTACTTTTTTGATTAAAATAATCAAAAAATGAAATTTTCATGTGCACCATCATCCTAGGCGTGGGTCACCCCCGCCTAGGAAGCAAGGTTGTAACCACGCCTAGGAATTATGTCTCCTAGGCGTGGGTGTTTGAAGGGGCCTCCATAGGCTATTAATTCCTAGGCGTGGGTTACCCCCGCCTAGGAAGCAAAGTTTCAACCACGCTTAGGAATTATATCTCCTAGGCGTGGGTTTTTGAATAGCCTTCTACGGGTTATAAAATCCTAGGCGCGGGTTACCCCCGCATGGGAAGCATAGTTGTAACCACACCTAGGAAATGTGTCTCCCAGGCGTTGGTTTTTACATGGCCTCTAATGGGCTATTAAATTTTTGGCGTGGGTTACCCCCGCCTAGGAAGCATAGTTATAACCACACCTAGGAAATATGTCTCCTAGGCGTTGGTTTTTACATGGCCTCTAATGGGCTATTAAAACCTATGCGTGGGTTACCCCCGCCTAGGAAGCATAGTTATAACCACGCCTAGGAAATGTGTCTCCTAGGCGTTGGTTTTTACATGACCTCTAAATGGCTATGTTTTAATTTACTTATCACTAATTTATTTCTTTCTTTTTCTTTTTTTTAATAGAATTCTCTAGAATTCTTTAGATTCTACTCAAATTTTGAATTTAGTGGGCTTCCCGCCTAAGATGACCGGCAGACCAATTTTATTTATCAAGCCCATTTACCCTCTATAGCCGGTTTGTGACCGGCTGAGGAAGTTATATAAGGAGTGGAGTGTGAGTTCATTTCTCACACATTACTCTTTGCAAACTCGCTCTGCAAAAATTTCTCCCAAACATTTTCTCTCAAGTTAACCACCACAAAAAGTTTTCCGGCGTCTCAAGCCACCGCAACATTCAACGGTTTCTGGGCTCTTTTTGAAGATTTCTCTTGAATCTTCATCTTCTTCTTCAACCTTCAAGCATTTCTGGGTTTTCAAGCCTTCTTCTAAAGAATATCAATGGCAGATTCTGGATCATCTCACTCTCAGCTTCCTTCACCTCCTTCCCGCCCTTCTAGGGCTAATCAATGTAAAAAATCCCTCGTTCATTCTTCTCTTTATTCTCTTAAGGATCTTTTAACTGAATTTGGGGAGGCTTTCCCTAATTTGCTTCACCTAGATGCATATAACTACCCTTCCAAATATAATTCAGAAAAAGTAGGTCTTTTTGCTCGTTTATTTGGTATAACTAGCCCTTTTAGGGCCGAAGCTCCGGGCCCAAATGATAGAGCATGTTACCCCAAGCCCGGGGCTATTCGTATTTATAAGGAAACTCTCTACGGGGGTTTTTGTTTTCCTCCACACCCTTTTGTTTGTCGTCTTTTAGCCGAAGCTAGGGTTTGTCCAACCCAACTCACACCCAATGCTTGGCGTTTTATTCATTGTTATATGGCCCAGTCTAGGAAACACGGTTTTGAACCCCATGTATGTGTTTTCCGTTATCTTTTTAAATTTGTTAATGCTCCCGACGATCAGGGCTGGGTCACAGGAGCCTAGCCCGCTCTTGCTTTATTTTTGATTCCAACTCGGACTCCTTCCCGGATTGGAAAAAAGAATGGTTTTTTGTCTATTTGGATGAGGAAGGAGGTTGGGACAATTATTTCATGCTCAACTTTTCAAAAAGTATTGACAGATCCTTTAGGGATCTTAAGTTGGGAGTAGATGAGGATGCGGCCATCCAGGCCATAGTAGCTGATAACTTGCAGCACTGTGCTCTTATCTTAGCCGAGGGCAACCTGCAGGAATTAGGTCTTAGCAACCTTGGTCCCTAGGGTATTTCCCTTACTTGATTATTTCTGTAATATTTTTTCTCCCTTTACTTGTTCTAACATATTCTTATTTTTTGCAGCTAAGACAGCTTTGGACTCTATCTTTAAAAAGAGAGAGGCCATTGTTGCTCGCAGGACAGCTGTGGAGGCTCACCGTTCTAAGCGGGTGAGGATTGGGGATAGTCCCGCAGTGACTGTTACTGAGACGGTGCCCACCTTTATGTTCGAGAGGCCACCAAGCATTGACCAGGATCCTTCCCCCTTTGTGGTGACATGGGGGCTGCAGCGGAAGGATACTATGGCTGGGAACTCCGAGGCCGCTGCTATTTGGTCCGAGAGCGTGGTCATTCCTCGTGACAGGGCCGAGATTGTGGAGTCATCAGATGACCTCCAGATTGAGCGTCTTGGCGCTCAGGCTGTTGCTTTGGTAAGTTTCAAAAACTCCACTTTGTATTACTTTATCTTTCAATAGTTTCCTTTGTTTAAATTGTCCCTTTTATTGTCTATTGTAGATGAACACCTACCTTCAGGCTGCTCTTCATAACCTGAAGAAGGTGAGAGCTGAGCTGACCATAGCTGAGAGGGACAGGGATAGGTACCTGACTTCCTTAGAGGCTAACTTTACTCGCTTTCGGGAAGTGGAGAGGGAACTAGCTGAGGAGAAGGAGAAGGTGCACCGCTTGGAGCTCGCAGCGAAGAAGGGTCGCAAGGAGATGATCGCTGAGTACAAGGCATCCTCAGATTTCCAGGATGTTTTAGATGCTGAGTACGATGCCAACTTTCTAGAGACCTTCCAGAGTTGTTGGGAGGAGATAGTGGGAGAGATTGGGAAGAAGATTCCCGAGGTGACCCTGGAGGAGTACCCTGTGCCCACTTTGCCAGGTCATGGGATTTCTTCAGACGAGGTTCGGGAGTCTGCTTGAGATTCGACTCTCACATCTTCTCCTATTCGAGCTAGTTCAGTGGAGGTCGTCACTTCCCCACTTCAGGAGTCTGTTCCTACGGAAGGTGATCCCACTATCCCTTCTTCTCTACCTAGAGGGGATAATGTGGATGATCCTCTTAATGATTTAGATTTTTAGTTTTTAGTTTCAGAACTTGGCGGCCCTGCGTGGCTTTTTTGTTTATTCTCTGCTTGCCTTTCGAGGCATTCTATTTATTCTCAGTTGTTGAAACTTATCACCCTTCGGGTCTAATTTATGAAGCTTTTTCTTTCCTTTATGCTTTGTGCTTCTTAAGTTTTCATGCAATATCTTCCATACTTAAAAAATACACAAACTTTAAAAAGAAAGAAACTTCATAAATAGCTATCATGGGTTCAACCCTTACATAATAAAGCAGGAATGTAAAAGATTCTTCAATCTCATGATTTGAAGATTTATTCCTAATTTCCTAATGGTTAAAAAACCTTATTTCTGAACTGATGCTAAAGAAATAACAAGTTCCTTTAAGAAACTTATATATAATAAATCTTAAGGTTTGAAGCGTGTCGGGTCCTAGGCACATCCTCTCCTTCCATTGTTTGTAGCTTGTATGAGCCTCGTCCCAGGACCTTCTTGATCTGGTAAGGTCCTTCCCAATTGGGGCTAACTTGCCCTTCTGTCCAACTCCTGAGGCTTCAATTTTCCTTAGGACTAAGTCTCCTTCGCGATAGAACCTTTCCATAACTCATAAGTTATAATAGAAAGATGTCTTCTTTTGATACTCGACAATCTTTGCTTAAGCTTCATCACGTACTTCATCAATCAAATCTAGGGCTAGCCTCTGCCCTTCCTCATTTTGCTCGGGCTCATAAGTCTGGACCCTCGGGGATAATTGAGATATCTCTACGGGAACTACTGCCTCTGCCCCATATGCAAGCAAGAATGGAGTAGCTCCAGTGGTAACACGACATGTGGTGCGATATGCCAAAAGTATGGGCAATACCTCTTCCACCCAATTGTTTCTTGACTTCTCGATTCTTTTCTTAAGTCCATCCAGGATGATCCGGTTTGCTACTTAGCCTGTCCATTTGCCTGTGGATGGGCAACGGAGGTAAATCGCAACTTAATCTCATTCTCTGAACAGTACTTTTTGAAATCCTCATTGTTAAACTGAGTTCCATTATCAGTTACCAGAATTCGAGGAATCCCGTACCTACACATGATGTTTTCCCATAGAAATTGAGCAACTTGCTTTGTGGTTATTTTAGCCAGAGGTTTGGCTTCAACCCACTTAGTGAAGTAATCAATAGCGACAATCAGATACTTTCGTTGTGTTGTAGCTATGAGGAACGGTCCCAAAATATCCATCCCCCACATTGCAAAGGGTATAGGGCAATTAATGGATGTCAACATTTCCGGGGGTTTCCTTACAATAGGTGCATGTTTCTGGTAGCGATCACACTTTTTAACATAGTCTTTGGCATCGGCCATCATCGTTGGCCAATAAAAGCCTAGGCGAGTGATTTTGTGAACAAGTGCCCTGCCCCCCAAGTGATGACCACAAATTCCTTCGTGAATCTCTTCCAGGGCTGAACGAGCCTCATCAGGTCTCAAGCATCTTAAGTATGGGATTACGAAAGACCTTTTGTATAGAATTCCATCAATCAAAGTATACCTTAGAGCACGTACATACAACTTTCATGCTTCGGTTGTATCATTGGGCAACCACCCTGTCTCCAAGTGAGCTTTGATGGAATTCATCCAACAATTTTTTAACAACCCGATGGGTGCTACTAACTTGGCATCAATGCTTGGTGTTTTCAACAATCTATAATACACACTTCCTGAGCTGTTTTCTAATTCGAATGAAGCAAACTTTGACAGAGCATCTGCTTTAACATTCTCCTCCCTTGGGATGTGCTTAACATGGCATTCATCGAATTGTGTCATTACGACCCTCACGAGCTTAACATATATAGCCATTGTTTCTTCCCTTGCTTCAAATTCCCCATTTACTTGTGAGATTACCAACCTAGAATCTCCACATACTTTTAAGTTCTTAACCCTCAGGGTTCCTGCCAAACCAAGCCCTTCTATCAGTGCTTCGTATTCGGCTTCATTGTTTGTAGTTGGAAAATCCAACTTCATTGCATATTCTATTTTGAAGCCATCAGGGCTTTGCAGGACTAATCCAGCACCACTCAAATTTGTTTTTGATGCCCATCAAAATAGAACATCTAATATTCTTCGGGAACATCCCCTACTTTTTTATCCTTGCCCTCCAAAGGCACCTGCTCCTTATCCTGCCCCCCGACTTCTTGGTTGTCAATGGTACATTCAACCACGAAGTCTGCTAACGCCTGAGCTGTTATGGACGTTCGAGGCTTATACTTGATATCGAATTCCCCTAGCTCAATAGCCCACTTTATAATTCTTCTACTTGCCTTAGGACTATGAATAATGTTCCTTAGCGGCTGATTGGTCAATACCTCAATCTTATGTGCTTGAAAGTAAGGACATAACTTTTTTGACGCCATTACTAGGGCTATGGCAAATTTCTCAATGGTGGAGTAATTCAACTCCGCTCCATGCAGCACCTTGTTGACATAATAGATGAGTTTCTGAACTTTATCTTCTTCCTTGATGAGAACAACACTCAAGGCCTTTTTTGAGACTGCTAGACATAAAAAGAGTACTTCATGGTCGACGGGTTTAGCCAACAGTGGTGCCTTGGCCATGTACCTCTTTAAATCTTCAAATGCCTCCTGGCTCTCTTCTGTCCATGCAAAGTCTTTTACCTTCTTTAAGGTTTTGAAGAACGGGAGACACTTATCTCCAGACTTGGAGATGAATCTTCCTAGGACAGCCACCCTTCCTGTCAATTTTTGGACGTCCTTGATGGACCTTGGCGGTTCCGTATCTAGGATAGATTTTATTTTATCAGGGTTAGCCTCAATCCCTCGTTTGGAGACCATTATCCCTAAAAACTTTCCAGATCCCACGCCAAAAGCACACTTAGCTAGGTCCAGCATCATCTTATGGTGCCTCGGCACTTCCAATGCTTCTTGTAAGTGACTAATATGATCTGCCTTTTGAACACTTTTGACCAACATGTCATCCACATAAACTTCCATTATTTTTCCTATGAGATCTTTAAAGATCTTATTTACCAGCCTTTGATGCGTGGCTCCTGCATTCTTAAGACCAAAAGCCATAATAAGATAACAATATACACCAAAGTCAGTGATGAAAGATACCTTTGGAATGTCGTCCTTATGCATCTTGATTTGGTTGTAGCCGCTAAATCCATCCATGAAACTTAACATCTCATGACCAGCAGTTGCATCAATCAGAACGTCAATCTTTGGTAAGGGAAAACATTCCTTTGGGCATGCGTCATTCAAATATGTGAAATCAATGCACATCCTCCATTTTCCATTGGATTTCTTAACCATTACCGGATTAGCCAGCCATTTGGGAAATTGTATTTCTTCTATAAATCCGGCCTCCAAGAGCTTGTCAATTTCTTGTTTTATTGCTTCCTGCCTTTCAGGGGCAAACGTTATTTCACCGTCTTCCGGTTAGGATCCACAATTAATCTATGAGTTATCAATTGAGGATCAATACCCGGCATATCAGCTGTTGTCCATGCAAATACATCACTGTTTTCTTGCAAGAACTTAATCATTTCGCCCTTCAAGGGTTCTTGTAGAGTGGCTACAATGTACGTTACTTTTCCCGGTTCAATGGGGCACAGAGGGATGGGAATCAAGTCCTCTGCTGGCTTCCCTCGTAGCTCATCATTTTCTCAGACGTCCATGTCTTCAATGGGAAGTACTTGCCCCCAACTCCATCAGCCCTAAGTGCTACTACATAGCAACTCCTTGCTGTTTTCTGATCTCCTATCTCTTCTCCAACCCTGTTTCTGGTGGGAAATTTAACTTTCATATGATAGGTCGAGGGTATTGCCTTAAAGGCATGCAAACCTGTTCGTCCAATGATTGCGTTGTAAGTAGACGGAGCCTTGACCACTAAAAAGTTCAGCATTTGAGTGGCCTCCCGAGGCTCTTGTCCCATGGTGACAGGTAGCTTAATCATCCCTTCCACTTTGGATTCTACCCCACTAAATCCATAAATGGGCATTTCAGTGGGTGTGAGCTGAGTATCGTTGT
>PHNY01008360.1:324-11192 GCA_003724115.2 Anethum foeniculum
GTTCTTTTCGTTTAAAAATTACCCTAGTTCGATATCAAAATGTTCAGTTCGATCATTTATGAATTGACGTTATTTGATAAATAAATCTTCGAGTCCAGTTTTATTCAAACTCGATAAAGTCGGTTTGATTTATTGCCTAACTCAACTTTGAAAATAAAATATGTTCAACAATATTATTAAACATTATTTGGTCCGAAAATATATTGTTTGAGTTCGATAAAAAATTATTTAAGTTTGGTTCGATTTAGTTCGTTCGTGTATTTATAGTCCTGCAATAAAGTCTATCTTTGAGAAAGATAAATAAATAAATCTGCTTTAATTGTATACTTTTGATAAATTATTTACAACACGGTGTGAACAATTACATAGGTTAAGATTATTATAAAATAAACTACATTGGATTTTAAAATAATTTATACAAAAAATTAGATTAGTGTTAAGTCCGTATAATCTTAAAATACCTCATATAATTCATTTAAAACTTTTAAAAGAAATAAAAATGTAATGTATATATTTGTTAAAGCTAATTTATATTTCAAAGAAATCTATTTGAAATGAAATTAATTTTTTTGTTTGATTTTTAAAATAGCTTATCTTTGTGGCTACTTTGCTATGACTATATTGAAGTAAACTGAAAATAACTTATATAGAAGAAGCAACCCACAAGGTAACTTATCATTGTAGACGATACTTTTTGAGGGTGCATTTATCCTCTACAGAATAAGCAACCCACAAGGTAACTTATCATTGTAGACGATACTTTTTGAGGGTGCATTTATCCTCTACCTTTATGTTTAGGTCGATCCATGAATAGACTTCTGATCAAGGAACCAGTTACTCTAAAACCTTAAGGTATTAGTGAATGGCCTTTTCCAGGATCTTATATTAATATTCTAACACTCCCCACCTTAAGGTATTAGAGAATGACCCTTTCCAGGATCTTATATTAATATTCTAACACTCCCCTTCATTCGAGAACCTTTTTTTTGGGTCGAAGAGTGGATCACGGGCGCCCATATTTGGAGTATAACTTTGCCTTTCGTGTCCATAATAAATTGTGAGAATTTTGGGGGTGGCAGGGAGTCGAACCTGAGTCCTCCCGCTAGCTTGAGCTCTGATACCATGTCAAGGAACCGGTTACTCTAAAACCTTAAGGTATTAGAGAATGGCCCTTTCTAGGATCTTATATTAATATTCTAACAGATAGGACCTATAACCTTTAATCCAAGCTTCAACTTGCGAGTTTAAATTTTTTATTTTATATGCTAATGGCTAATTCTCTTAGTACTTCTGAGGTATAGTCCTCGATCCTTGACCACTCTTAGCATACATGCTATTTTAAGGATATATGTTAAGTACATGACATGTCTATTTCATCAAAACAAGCCTACTTAAGTGACAATGTCATTTTACATGGCCACATGAATTTTACCATTTGGATTAGTGATAGGTTCCTATTGTACTTGTTTTGTTACTTCAATTATATAACTTTTCTAGATAGTTCAATGATTATAATGAGTTTTGGAGATTCAATGCAACATTTCTGTAAATATTAGTCATAGAATAAATCATTATGATAGAAGTGCAATCAAAGATTGTTCAGGAAGCAGCTTAAAGAAAGAAGAATATTTGAAGAAAATAAGTTGCAAAAATTTCTCTAAGTCACATATAGTGAAGTCTAGAAGAGCTATATAGTGAAGTGGCTAAAGCTATACCGTGAAGTAGACATATCGCAAAGTACACTATACCGTGAAGTGGAGAATATCATGAAGATAGCTATATCGACAAGTCAGAATTTAGACCATATCGTGAAATCCTATATCGTGAAGTCTAAATTTGTATTATGTCGTGTAGTAATATCGTGATGTCAAGAAATTATCAGAGTTCACGATATCACCACTTAGACAAATTCACAACAAGACAAATGGAGGTACAATTTTGTGATTAAGGGAACAAATCATTGCAGCACATTGTACATGGAGGTGGTCCGTGGACAGGTGTCAAGCCTACAGCTTAACTTGGAGAGAAAGAAACGGCTAAAGATACGGGAGAGTACTAACAGAATGAAGATGGTCTTGAATAAAGGTGCAACGTGTCTCCACGATATTGGATAGGACAGTTTATTGTAAATGGGTGTGCACAATTCATTGTACAAGGCTTTATATGTAGTGTGCACATCCCATCTTTAGGTGTGTGTGTGTGTGTGTGTGTGAGAGAGAGAGAGAGAGAGAGAGTAGAAAAATATTGTACTGAGTTTCATTTCTTCTCTGTAAGAAAACTCAAGAAAGTTTTTCTTGAGTAGAAGCCAAGAAAATCACCATTGATTTTCTTGGAGCTGTAATAACTATTTGCTTTATTAATATAAAGTAAGTTGGCCAAATATCTTTATGTTGATTACTTTCTTATTTTTCATAAGATATTTGCACTAAGCTTTCAAAATCAAAAGAAGTTTTATAGCTAGTCATTCACCCCCCCTCTGCCTAATTATTTGAGATCCTTGTGTTCTAAAAATATATCATTGTTAGACATTTCTCATGTTAGCACTTCCATATTTTAACTTTCGTAAGAGATTTTACGGCTGAACTGTTACTTCCAAGAATCAAATAATTAGATTCAGTCCCAAATCATGTTGATTTCGCTTATGCATTGTATGCTTTGTTGTGCAAGGGATGCCTAATATGATAAAAAGTCTAAATCACACTGACTCCCCAAACTTGATTATTTGTCTCTACTTAAGTGCATTCTGTACTTTGTAATGAAGTCTGTAAAGAAGATCATCTAATGATCATGTCTTAAAATTTGAAGAATAAAAATTGCAGAAAATAAAGATATTTTGGATTGGAAAATGTTGTAAGTACTTTGTATAGAAGTCACAGAATTCATTGCATGTCGCAGACTCAAAATCGTAATCGCAAAGTCAAGGGTTTGACAAGTATTAGTACTTGTAGAGAAGTCATATCGTTAAGTCAAGCACATGTCCCAGGCTCCAAGCTATCGAGAAGTCAAGTATGTCGCATATTCTAAGTATGTTGCAAAGTCTAAGCCTGTGGTAAAGTCTCATATATCAAAGCCAATTAAGCTGTAGAGAACTCTGTTAAAATGTATAGAGAAGTGAGATTTCGACAAGGTGTATGCTACCGCATTCTAAGATATCTCGAAAAGCCTACTTCAGTAAGAGAAGTCGACAAGATACTTAGTGCAATTTATACATCCCCTTCACAGAGATATGGAGACAAACAAAAATCAAACCACCCGTTTAAAATTCAGAGATATGTTTCCTGAATAAAATGTGGCAAGCCTACAATCAAAACTTGGAGCTTACTTAGAGATCAAGAGTTATGATAAAGCTTGCACTTCTTTTCATTCTAGTTGAGGAAGTAATTTACATTGTATTTTCTCAAGGCAAATACTCTTTCTGTAAGTTACTGAGAAAAATCTTGAAATTCATACTTGAATTCTGAGAATGTAGCATCTTTAAATCGATCAATACAAATCAGTTTGAAGTTAATATTTTGTGTTATTTAGTACTGTTTATTTTACATACAAATATCAAAATTACTGCAGACCTCATTACTTGAACTTTATTCAAGAAAGTAAGAAGATTTATATAAATTCCTATCGCACATTCAGCCCCCCCTTCTGTGTGAATTCATACCTAACATGCTTTCAAGCGTCAAGTATTCTAATTAAATAAAAATATTACTAAACTTTGTTTGTGCATTATGAGATCGTCTGCGCATTATGAGATCGTGTATAAGCCTCAAAATTGCCCAAGGCTCGGCTTACCAATGTTTCATGTTTTGACTCAGTCTACAGCATGCCTTCATGAGTTGAATATCTATCAATAAACTTTCACCCCCTAGTGACCTTCTTAGTTTAAGACATATGTAATCACGACAAAGGTATCTAAAAAATAGTTTTAACACATATGTAATCACAACAATACATAAAACTAAACCTTTAAAATTTTAAAAGTCATAGGTCAATGCCTAATATGTTTAATAAATCTAAAGTAAAGTATACTTAGCAATAAAAAGATACATAAAACTCAAAATTACATGTCCTAAATAAATAGATAAATCAGGATGTCTGTCAACTATTGGTGGTGCTTCACTTACCCTTTTGGGTGAGACAATCATCTCATTCTTTTTATTTTGTGCTTCCCACTCAGGACTATATGAAATTCCACCAAGAGCTTCCTTTTTTGGATGTATATTCTCAGCCCATTGATATATCCCATTGAAACTTTAGGGGAAAAAACTTATAAAAGAATGAGAGCAACTTCCAGCTTTACTTACGATTTAGCCAGCTGTAAAAGAAACGCATTGCTTGAGACTCGTAAAAGGATGATACTTTCTCATGCTCCTGCTTAAATCACTTTATGTGCGTGGCCAAAGACTCGTGTAACCTTTGTTTCACATTAACAAGTGATCTGGGTCAATTGTCCAGTCGGTCCATTGTAATCAAAGTGTTTAAGAAATTTATTTTTATCTAGTTGAATGATGTGGTGGAGTTCGGGTGCAGGGTTCAATACCATCCCTGAGCAATTTTCTTTAAGTTCACCTCAAATTTTGACATATATGTCATCGCGCCGAACCAATCTCATCTACCTTTCGAACTGAGTGACATGCTCGTAGAGATTACCTTTACCATTGTAATATAACATTTTGGGGATAGTATGACCAACATCATGGATATAATCATTGTAACGCCCCCAAATCCGAGGTTAAGGATTCAGGTCGTCATATCACCATCCAATCATAAAAACTTTATATTAACTCGAAAACTCATCAATACAACAATAAGACCTCAATCATTCACACACACACAAGTTAAAGCCTCAGAAACGATACACCAAAGTAGCATCAGTTATTACAAACCAAATGTANATATACAAACTTCACCTGAAGGCAAATCCAACTAATATCAATCAGAAATCCCTCCGCTTACTCTGTAGTGTTTCTCCAGAACTGAACCATTCCAGGATAATTCTTCTACTTATGATAGTACATGACAACTAACCCAGTATTTTCCTTGCCTCTTAAAGGTTTAAACGTAAAGCAGAAATGAACTATATATTGCTCAGCAAGTTTTCCAATTAAACAATAATAACGTTTGTTTCAAATTATTTCCCAACATATATCATATATCTCACACAATGTCAGGTGAGTATAACAAAATACGTCTCGACAGTGCGAATGTCCGAGTTCTAGACAAAATATTCTTACTTAGTATGAAGTTGAAATAATATCAAATGAACAAATTAAGTTCATAATATGAAATATATCCACAATTTAGCAAAGTAGAATCTACTATACTCTTGCTAATCTCTTAGAAAATTCAATATATATGCAGTTCAAAATACTGCTATGATAATGGTTTTCCATTATAAGCCAATTGAACGATTTGTAAGGTTCAACAAATCATCTCAGAGTGATAACTAAAGTTTGAAAACTTGACCTTTTGTCAAAACATCTTTTACAGTTCATCGATAAACCATGGTACTAAATACCAACACTTGCTCTTTCACAATTTTCATCAAAACGCCTTACAGTTCAAAATACTGTAGATGGAAAGATAATTCAACCAATGTCAACATTATCGGTAACTCAGCACCTAGGCTTTTGTTACAATGTTGCAGTACAATTCCATTTGGAAGAATGGGACTATTCAGGAGTCCCCCACTGTACACGATGATCAGTCGTATCGTACCATGAAATTTCTCTACTAGTAGATGGATGATCCTATCAGGCATCAACCAGCCGCAAACGGGCAGCCGCAAACGGGCAATATAAAAGTTATCTGTCTGAACCGACCTCTTACGCATACAGGGCGACATCAAAGGCCCTAATCATCAGGCTGGATCGGCGTCACTCGACCTCTTAAGGAAACAGGGCGACATCAAAGGCCCTAATCATCAGGCTGGATCAGCGTCACCCGACCTCTTACGCAAACAGGGCGACATCAAAGGCCCTAACGCGATTTATCTCCAGTCCCTTGAAGAATCCTATCCACATCTGGAACAGAAGAAATTCATGTTCCCCAAGCATACCGCTTGTTGATAGGTTGGTGTAACAATTACATCGTTACTTCTGGAAATATTTATGGAAGTAAAATTCAAAATGTGGGTTGACATTGGTCAACGAGTTTTACCTATTTGAGAAAATTTGACTGATATCGTAACTTGGGAATAGTCGAAGTTTCAGTATTTAGCAAACCTTGGAAGCCCTAGCTATAGTAGGGGAAATGATTCGAAATCACAAATGCTTATGATGAGCGAGGAAGTAAAACCATTTATACACTTTCTAGGATGGATTCCTAATTTTGATAAGTCAAAGAGTATTGGTTCGCGATTTTAGGGGACTTTATGACTTATAAAATATTATTTGGGAACCCCATACTATTTTGAAATAATTTTCTAAAGGTCAGAAAAGACAATGAAGTCCTTAAATGATTTTTAAATAAGGTTCTATAATTCTTATATAATTTTTAGAATATTTAATAAATACTTAAATAATATTTATTAAATAAAAATTAATTAATAAACCATTTTAAATGAATATTTAAATTAATATTCATGTAATTTAGATAAATATTTAAATAATATTTAAGAATATTATTTAAATTATTCCCAATCGAATAGCTACCTATACTACTAGTAAGTATACTCAACTTTGTTAATAAGTTACGTGATCTCTAACTTCTTTGTTTGTATGAACCTTATTCATTTTCTTATATCGGGTCTATTTTTACCACTCGTAAAATTATATTAGCAATGGCTTCGATCCAATTCTTTACTCCAATATGTAGTCATGATCATCCTCAACAACTTTTGTGTTTTGATCGACTCCAAATTATTATCTTAGCTAAAACGGGCGGTCAAAGTAGTACCTCTAGAGTTGACTTTTCATAGAATCACTATTACGCGACTCTTGCTTCACCATTTTTAGTAAATCATAAAATTCATAATTAAATACGAAACCACCTTAGGGAGCTTCTTGATTATTTCTAATATTTATCAAAAATGTTTCGATGTGGAAATCCCAAGTGTAAATAGGTGAAACGCATTTTAGAATCCAAGTCAACTATGGAGTCGTACTATTTGCGCTAGTTTCACTAACACGCCCCTATCTCCTTATTAGTTAACTCAAATGACGCACCGTTTTCGCGTGCACGATCTAGAGAACTTCTACTTTGTATTTAAGCAAAAATTTGATTCTGGTTAGAAGACCCATTATCCCGAAGTAGCCGAACAGAGCAGGAGCTATGCAGTGGCTATGCAGGGCATAGCGCCATCGCGCAACTTCGGTTCCAACATTTTTATAAAATCATAAAATTAATATTTTAATATGAAAACTTTTGGAGAGTTTTCTTTACTGTCCAGATTATTTGTCATAAAAATTTCGTGACTTAACTCATTATAAAAGGGGTCTAAACATTAATTCAAACTGAAACCATTTCTGTAGTTTAGTTTCTTGCATCGCCGTTATGAAAATGCTTGTTTCTCTTAAACCATAAATCCTCTCGACGCGATTCACATATGGTTACAAACTACAAGACATTATCTTTATTATCATGGGAAGTGGCGTTCAATAAATCAAATTTTCCAGTTTGAAATATTGCTCCAAATTAGGCCTAAGTGCAAAAGGGTATTATAACGGCCATACGCGTGACGATTCCTGATTTTAATTTCGTTAAATCTATTAACCATCAACCATATCAACAACTCAAACTATTTTTAACATAATCAGTGCATAAACTCTAGGATTTAACCAACAACAATAAACTACACTAATCCATCATCAAGATTTAACAATCCAAATTCTATTTTCCAAGAATCATATCATACTTGAACATATCTTGTAACTATGCTTAAAATCATGGAAATACAAAGGTTGGAGAGGGTTTATACCTTCCTTGATGCTCTAACAACACTAGCAATAGCTTGGGTGCCTTAGAGTAGCTTGGATCTAGCCTTGGATGGTCTAATATTTCCAGAAAAGACAAGAACAAAATCTGTGGTTACTATTCATCACCATCTTCAAAAACATTTCAAAAATTGAAAACTCCATGCATGGGCTTCAAATTTTAAATGTACCTCACCCATGATATGGAGGAGCTGTGGTAAATATTTGGTGATTTATAGATGAGTAAAACTTGAGTTATGAATTTTTATTTCCTTGGTGTTCATGCTGGGCAGTTTTTGAGGAAATGAAGGAGAAGTGTCTTTTGCTTCCTCGCTCTTACTTTATGGTGATAGAAATGATTTATATCAATTATGTATTGATATATATGACAAGGTATGGCTGGTGGTGTGGTTACTTGTGTGAGTTTGTCAACTTTAGGCCATACTTTCAACTATTCACTTACTATTTCAAGTACTAATCCATGTACCAATCTAATTACTACCTAGTTAGGTTCTAACTTGCTTAGTTGTCTTTCTAAATTGCTTGGTTTGCATAGCTAATCTCTTATTTATGCACTAACTTATGCCTTTCTTCCGATTTCCTTACGTAGGTTCGATAGTTTTCTGAAAACGTTTCATGGTGCATTCCTCGTTTAGGCAATCCTTTTTCATTACTATTATTTGAACTTTAATAAACTTGGAGAATCCTAATCCTTATAATTCCCTTGATGTAGTATCATTCTCGTATTCCTTTATATCTCATAATTTCTCAAAATAATTAGTAAAAGGTAAAATATTCGAATTCTGACGGCTTTTGCATTCACTTATTTTCTCAGTGCGATAACTTTACGTCCTCCGAACTTTAAAACTCCAACTCTTATATAGGGTTAGCTACAAGGCCTTACATGCATCCGTGAAGTCACAATTCATTAAGGTTTTAATTATTACCAAAAATTATGATTATCACAGTCCTCCCTCCTTAAAAGGATTCCGTCCCGGTATCAAGTTTAGAATTGGTGAGGGTACTTTTCCAGCACTGCGTTATCTAGTTCCCAGGTTGATTCCTCAACATTCTGATTTCTCCATAAAACTCTAGTCATCTTGATAGCCTTACTCCTCAATACTTGTTCCTTGTGATCCATGATCTTTATTGACTGCTATATGTATGTCAGTTCTGATTGTAGGTCTATATGCTCATAAGCTAAGGGTCCAATCCTTTTCAAAATCTGAAATGGTCCAATAAATCTGGGGCTTAACTTTCCTCTCTTTCCAAACCTCATCACTCCTATTTCTTGGGGACAATTTTAATAACACAGAATCTCCCACCTCATTTTCCTTTAAGGTCTATAGCACAGACTTTAAGCATGTCCTTTATGATTTGAATGATCCTTTCATTGCACTCTTATTATTTCTAAAGTTTTACTTCTCAATACTTTCTCACTCTTTACCTCATATAAGAAAGTTTGGTTATACCTCTATACCTTTATTTTCTATCACGTGCCCAACTTCGGAGTTATTTGTTCGTAACATAGATACGGAAACATGCCACGTACTTGCTGCGATCTGAAGGATTTGTCAATTCGCATATGACCCAACTTATATGACTTAGAACCTCCAGCGGTTTGATGATTTACATCTTAGCTTTCTCTTGCCAACGATTCCTCGTTAATTTTTTGCCGCGTGGTACTTTTAGTAACGTAAAATCTTCGATCTTGAATTCCTCGCCCTCCATAGCACCATCGTCGCATTTGCAGGGTCCATCCGGAGCAGCTACTGATTCAGCGCTGAGGAATTCCAACGATCTCCCTTGCTCTTTGGTTCCATGCTGACATGAATATTCGTTGCTTGCCAACTTGGTTCTATTGCAGGGCACCAATTTGCAATGTTACAATCGTATGCTCGCATGTTAATTATAATTATACGAAAATTCTGTCAGTGGTAAGTGATTATCCCGACCGCTCTTGAATATATGGCACATCGCTTATAATAACTTCTATCGTCTGGATGTCCCTTCGGTTTGTCCATCGGTCTGCTACTCACAAGCAGTGCTCACGCTTAATCTTGTTCCCATCTGAAACTAAACCCTGGGTCTCTTTCCGACACAATTACTATTGGGACTACCTTTCGCATAACTATTTTCTTTGGTACACGTATTACTTGACACGTCGAGTGTTTTCTTACCCAATTGATAACATCATTCTCCATGTTCAGCTACTTATACCATTCCCTTAAATATATACATATCTCGTTCTTCCGCATAGTTTCATCCTTCTCGCACTTGATCTCTTCTCCTGTGAGAGACTCTCGCTTTTCTCTTATCAGTTGCTTAGCAACTTCAGCCTCCTTAATCTTCCTTTTCTTACTTAAAGCGTCGACCACCACATTGGCCTTTATTAGGTGATACTGAATTTCACAATTTTCCCCATAAGTTAAAGTCTCCGTATTTCTAGTGTGAACACTATCGCAACTAACCCTAAGTCATGCTTAGGATATTTCAAGTCATACTTCTAATCAATAAGTCCCCTTTTTATCACCATGTACTACGAACACCAGAACTATAACTAAGCTCTTTTTCAGTTCTTTAGAACTCGATTCCCCCAAATTCATAAGGGCTGGGTAGCTCTAGAATCCATTAACATACTCATACTGATACAGTTAGGGATCGTACCTCCAACCACATTAGTATTNGCAATCATATTAAAGATCCTTTCAGTATATTCTTAACATACTATTCCCACTTTTAAACAATTACCTAACATAATATTCTAGCTGCAAGATTACAACACTTAGTTCTCGATCTCTCATAAGGGTAATGGTTCACATTGGTACCTCATGTTCACAGGTCAAATAGTCAACCTTGTGAGGAATAATTTCAAAATACCAAGGTCACATAGACAATCTTAACAAGATTTCAACATCAGAGGTTCTGAGAATAATAAAGAGCTCCGAATACAAGGAGTCT
>PHNY01008387.1:9737-24553 GCA_003724115.2 Anethum foeniculum
CTCAAAGAACCTCATAGTTGCTCTATTATATATATAATAGATTACTTTAGTATCCGTTTGGGAGCTTGAATTTTATTAGAAATTTTAAATTTGATCAACTAACATGTTTGGATAACTGAAAGAATTTAGATTTTAATTTTATTTAAAATTTAAAACATTCAAATTTTGGTACAAATATGAGAATTTGAAATGATAAATTAAATCAAATCATTTGAAATCCATCATTTTAAATAAAATGAATATTTCCAAACAAGCCATTAACAAATTTGGCTCGTCTGAATAAAATTATGTGCAACCTGTTTAGACATCTATTAAACAATTATTTTCAAATAATATGTTCTTGGTTTTAGAACTTTTGTGGCCTCATTAGCATGAATCTATAGTGAGAACGAGTAAAAGAACGGTTTAGATACCATAAAGATTTAGGGATTTTGGTAAATTTACAAGTTTAACACCTTAGTAATGGACTTACCAATATTTTAAATAATTAATTGATCCATGCACGTGTTTACCACCTTATAATGGAATTGCCATTCAGGCATTTCACGCGTCCAAGCATTCAAAAGAAAAACAGCCATGCCGGTATAATTTTGCTGAAACCCTTGCCCGCGCCTGCACCTCACTCTAAGCAAGAGAAAACAAGGGGAAGGACAACTTATAGCAGAATGAGCGTTATTATGTTGTCGTGCATTGAAGTAAATTTATCGTATAATATTACCAGGGCATTGATTTCAGTCACTCCTTATGCAATAAAGCTTGTAATTGACACAGTATGAGATATAAAAATTGAGTTATAAAACTGTTATTAAGTTAAAAAGCTTTTAAAATTGAATGTTTTAGTTCATTCTTTATAGCAACTTCAACTGAAAAAATATTGGATCCTACTAAAGCTAATTTTATCTTCAATAACATTCCTTTTATTTATTATTTATGTAATATTTTTTTACTAAAATGTACCATTATCACAAAAGATGAAGACAAAGGAAGTTATTATTTTTAATAATTTATTATAAAATATAAGTTAGAAAAGGAAAGAGGTTAACTATTTAAATGGGAAGAAAATCTTAGAACAACTCAGATAAGCTCCTAAGAGCAACTCAAATTTTAAAGAAATGGATATAAAAATTTATCTCCGACTTCTTGCACCTCTCTATAAAATTAGGGGCTTCAAAAGCTTGCTCATTGTTAGGAGTGAATACTCCCTCCTAAACTATCATTGTGCTATTTCTTTCTTAGCCATGCATTCAACATGAATGTCTTTAATTATGAGTAAAAAGATAGATAGGGAGTGAGTTGAAGGAGAAATATCGGAGAAATTGTTTGATTTTATTACTAAATAGTTAAGAGTTAATTATTTAATTATATTATTTGTAGTGAAAATGCAAGGAGGTCATTAGAGTTGTTTTAAATGAGCTACTCAAGTTTAAATTCTAGAAGGATATAATGAAAATACACTCCAACAAGCTCCTAAACTTTCTTCAAAAATTTAAGAGTCCCTTCATGCTCTTCATATTTAATATTTTAGCAAAAATTTCAAGAATTTGTTGAAATTACTCTTAGTGATTTAAGAAATTATTAAAAAGGAATTTTTTTTCTTTATTTTAGTTTAAAAACTACCTAAACTATTTTCCTTGTAAAGATCATTTTTAAATATTTAAATATGCATGCATGCATGCGTCCAGTACTGTAATGTTTGGTTATGCGTGAGGTTTATGTTTTTAAACTTTGTCTTTAATTCTTGAGTTGATCCTCCGCAATTCCATAATTAGCAGTGGTTTCAATCTCTCACAATATTTCAAATTGAGATGTAACATGTAATCATGTTGAAATGATATCTTATTACATCTTGCAGTGGTGTGGCCGTATATAATTAAGTATCATCGAACACCCAACATGGAGGCATTTGTAGATATTCAACTTTAACAATCATGCATGTTGACAACTTCTCCATGATATCCCCGGCATCGTAATAGACTCGGGCCTCGAACCTTTTAAAGGAAGTTGGACATAGATTCTAGCATATTAATTTTCATTGGTTCTAGAAGTTCAATGTATTAATCTAGGAGGATATATATGATTACCAAGAGCACTAGACACACGGCTCAATCATTTCCCTGGCCGGCTAGTAGAATTGTAAAACAATTTGGCCAAATTCAAATCTTCCTAAAAGTTGAAAAGCTTTATGCTTTGATTAGGGAACAAAAGGTTGTTCCCAAGAAACTGTATACCCAATAAGGCCAGTGTTCCAGACTACAACGAAAGATAATGTATTTACTATTTTCAATTTTATCCAATAAAAACTAAATACTAGGTATTGGTTTTCATATATAGTGTCACCAGGAATAAGATAATACTATTCTGCGACGTGGATAAGAGTGTGCCAAACTGCTTAAGTAATGGTAGAGATCATTACATTGTTCTATAGTTCAATTTAATGCGACTGCACGACCCCTTGATATACATTTATACCTAGCTACTCCAGAAGACCGTCACTTTTGTACAATATTCTTTTGATTCCACATCCCTGGCTACTAAAATAACAGCAATAATGCATTTAAATAATTTGGGCTGCGAAGGGGCAATTAGTACTTGAAGAACTACCTCCAGCTGGTAAGAAATACACACACAGGCAAGTATAATTATATTACATATACATATGTGCAGTGAGACTTAAGATAGTAGCTAGGCATGCAATACATTTTATATATATACAGGATTATTATTTATTCCTAAAATATTAAGTATGCAAAATTTAAAGTCATTAATGTTCGATTGTGAGAAATGTACACGAGGAAGCAAAATACGCGTGAAATATCAGCTATCTGATTGTTAAATAGAAACGTTTAACTTAAAACCTTGTCTAAATTCTGGATTCGAAGTATTGTAACATGAATAATAACAATTACCTATATGTGAACATTTTAGATGCAGATCAAGATAGAACAAAATGGATAAAGAAATTGACATATGTAGTATATAATTAATGAGTATATAAAGCACCCTCTCTACTTTTGATTTTTAAAGTATAGACGTAGAACTGAAAGATAAAATATACGACAAATGCCGCAACTTTAAGAATTTTATATTTATTAAGTAGTAAGGTATGTCAAACCAGATGATGTAAGTTAGCTTGATTACAGTTATTAGCATAAAACAATATGAGAAAAATATAGACACTTGTCATGTCATGTCTGGTTGAAATTGTCACTTGAAGATCATGAAAAGGCACAAACGGGAGTTTTTAATACTTTTTCGAAGATTCTCTCAGTTTGGTCTTTATTGGTAGTTATCTGTAACAATTACATACTTAGAAATATGCAATTTCCAGATTGAATGTATCATCGTATAATTAATTATAAGCACGTCAACTCATCAATTTGGTTTATAGGAGTAAATGAAAATGTTCTGGGTAACTGTGTGTAGTTCATGAACTATACAAGTGTACATTGTATGACGTTGCAGACGTATAAGTAATCCTGGGAAGCTCAGGGTTGGGGACGCTTATCAACAATACATATGTGACCCTAAGTACATATTTTTATATATGTTCTGCAGATTAACATGCGTAGAAATCTTATGCAGAAGACTTGTGAAAAAAAGGGACTTGTTTTGGCTAAATATTTCTTTGTTATTTGATCTTTTGAATTTGTGCATATACTTTAGGTTTAATGCTCATCATTTAAATTAGCTAAGAGAGAATTTTGTGTAATTACGATCTTATATTTAGGGGTCGTTTGGTTCGAGAGTTTCTGGAATCACGTATGGGTTTCAGTCATTCTAACTCCATACCTGATGTTTGGTTGAGAAAAAAAAATTTGATACACATTCCTCAAACCCCCAAGGTATGGGTTTTTCATACCCTAGTGGGGAGGTGGGTATGAGGAAGGGGTATGGAGAATCAAATTTATTTCTCATATTTACACTTCTATTTAAACAATTAAATGTAATGTTTCATATAAAAATAAATTAACGAACCAAGAAGATATTAAAATAATAATAAAATTAGTATTTAAAATAATTAATATTAAAAACTTTAGAATATTTTAAATCATACATATTCATTCCATCACTGAACCAAACATATGATATCAGAAATGATACCTCAATTCTATACCAACTCAACCTGATTCCTGATTTCAACCTCATACCGATATTTGAACCAAACGACCCCTTACAGTCATTAAAATATATTATGAGATCATAAGACGTGTTTAGAAGTATTTTTGGTATTTTCTGTAATTTATTTATAATTTCAACTAAATTAAATATATTTACTAATATGTTACCCCTCTTATATAGGGTTCTTAGTGGGGCGGGATCGCCATTCCTATACCCGTTTCACATGAAAAAAAATTGTCCCGTCCCCATCCCGTTTCCCCGCAGAAATTTATATTTATTCCCGTCCCCGTCCCATGAGAAAAAACTTAGTCCCTACCTCGCCTAGTTCCCCCGTTTATAATTAACTTTAAAAAAAATAGATAAAAAATTATTTTTTATAATATATTTATGACATTAAAATATGCTATACAATATTTTTATTACATTATGTATAAAACTGGAATAATGAATTATAACTTATTATATACTATAAATATATTCTAATACACAATATAAATTATTATATTCATATATTCATATTATAAAAAATACAGATTATATTATATTGGGGGCAGGGGCGGATAATCCCCGTGAGAATCATATAAATACCATAGTCGTCCCATATTTAAACAGAATACCCTATATTTAGGCACCATATATTTAAACGGGACAAAATTATAATCCATGTCACTGTCTCATTCTTCATTTAAACGAGACGAAGCGACCCAACCGGTCGGGATGGGTTCCCCGTTTTCCTGGCCCGCGGCTTACTCTTATAAGATGGATATATTGAATATGGGCGAAATTTAACCCTGTTTTTTTTTTTTTGATGAACAAGCAAGAGATTTATTAAAACATAGGAACCCAGCCGAAACAAATCTCCGAACTAACAACTACAATCTGATTGTGAAACAAGGAACATGCTAAACCAATAGCCGTTTTGTTTTCAGACTGCTTAACAATATAAAAAGTATTACAATGACATCTCGAGCAATCAAACCTACACCAGTTGTGAAACTAGTAGCATCACAATTGACCTTCACATAAGTGTCATCTGTAGCCTAATGTTCAAAACCAGTTACATCAACTGATATTGGAGTAACAAATACCCTAAAATATGAACAATTTTTTTGTTGTGAAAGGTGAGTTTTTGCGATATCCACCATTGTCCCAGATTCGATGCGAGTCTTCCGGATCTCCCAAAATAACATATAAATCATTTTCAGAAAAACAACTGAAACCCGTAACAGGGCACATAAAACTATCAAAATATAAAACATTAACATCCCAAAAAGATGGGCACAACCTTGATAACAAAGTACTCAACAAGATCTACTCCAAAAAGGATTAGATCTCGATTTTATTGAATAAATTGATAATTAAAATAGAGTATGGGAGAGCGAAAGGGGAGGAGGACGAAGAATTAGAAGGCGGAGAAATGACGTCTAGAACTCGAGTCGACTCTCAAAACCCTAGGAGCGAGAGAGAGTTTTTGCCCACGGAGTACTGATAATGGTTTTTGGTGATCAAATTCTCACTAAACACTAATTGAGAATAGTTTTCAAACAAAAATTTCTAACACTATAAATTATCCGCAATTTGCCGCCAAAACGAGAGTAAGCACACGAATAAAATGGCAAACGCAAAGAAACAAACCCAACCAAAAAAATTATCTTTCGTGAAAATTAGTGGCATCACGAGACAAGTAATAGTGCTTAATATAGTACTTCATTGTTTTTTTAATTAAAAATAGTGATTTTGACTTTTTATATGAGTTTTATTAGAAAATATATATTGGGCGTGGCCCATAATTTATAAGGGGCGTATTCTATATAAATCCGTAAAAACTCATTAACGATTATTTGTCGATCCAATTTATAAGTTGAGTTTAAAAAGTGATAAGTTGAATGTTGGTAACGATGTACTTTTTTTCAGTTTATTTTGATTTTTCGTTTTTTCATTAATTTTAGTTTTAAAACATATATTTTATAATTTTAGTTTAATTTAAAATTCACGAATTAAGATAATTATATCTAAAAATTTATTTATTTTAGTTCATTTAAGTAAAAAAATAATTATGACTTATAAGTAAAATTATTCAAATACTTATATAACTCATAAGTATTCATCTACTTATTACTTATAAGTCACTTAATACATTTTAATTCATAAGAAACTTATTTAAAGGGGACACATTATGTTCCTAAATTATTCGTTCAGTTTTGTTTTTCTAGGAAAAACTATAGTATTTAAATTTTAATCAAAAGAAAAAAATTTACATTCGCAAAAATAGTCAACAATGTAAACAACTTTAATTCCACATAGAGCATAAGATGTAGGTTATATTTTAAAAAAAAGACCTCTATTTTGAATTAGAGGGAGTTGATAACAATATGTTTACCGAGTGCTTAACATAATTAGTTTAATCATCGTAATTGTCCAAAGCGTATATATCAAGGATATGAGAACCACATATTTCTAGCAACGTGTCAACAGTTTTTAGTACCAGTTAAATTCCCATTGTGGAATCACCTATGATGTTGACTTAATTGTAATATTTAGAATTCCTATTTAAAGCCTTCCTATGTGCAAAATTTTTTCCAACTTCTAATAAAGATCGAAGGTCCTAAAATTGAATCCACTTAGTAGGTCTGTTAATTAATATAAAACTTATGTTGTGCTAGATTATTAATTAGAAAGAATATGAAGCAATTAATAAAAGTAATGGAAAATAATAAAAAATAGAGGGAACGTTTTAAAAAAAATTTTATAACAGAAATTATGAAGAAAATGGGCATTGAAAACAAAGTAGTATTTCTCAAAATAAGATGGTTGAATTTAAATTATTTTACAAGTTGTATCCAGGTTACGATAGATAATATTATTGATTTACAAGTAGTAGTTTTTAAGGACACGTAAAGAACCCTACACAACAGAAATAGTGTAAGACGCTAACTAGGTTTAAGACTGATGAATTAATTAATTAACAATAGTTTAACCACTTGTTAAGTCATATTCTGGTACTCTAGGCTAAGCTAGTTGATGAATTCAATCATACATGTTAAAAGAGGTAGAGACTAAAACTGGGTTTTATATATTCTAACTTTACTATGAGTATCTGTTAAAAAAAAATTCTTGGAGTGAGTCATAGTCGGACGACAGAGGATAACCACTTGAACTATCTGGTGCTCAATGATTTCTGATATAAAAGCTTATATATGTACTTTAACTTGTTGATCAGAAGACACCACAATGTACACAGCAAAAAACACAAAAATACAGTTTTGACGATTACAGAAACCAGCTTTTGATATTCCTTCTCTACTCGCTGGTCATGAAATTATATATTTATGCTCCTGTAAATCTAAGTTTCTCTTCTTCCTTGCGAACTAAACATAGATGACTGAAAACTGGTTTGACAGTCAGCTAGTTATGAAAGTTAAAGTTGATAAATTAAACTAAAAAGAAGAAAAGAATGATAAATTGACAACCAAGATTGTGGTGGGGATGAATCGATGTAAAACTGCAGCTCATCTTTTATATGACATAATGACAATATTTCAGTGCATTTTTAGATATCAAATTAAACAGTGGGGTCACCTAGTTCCCCAGCCACAGTATAAAAAGGCACATTTCATAAGCTCAAATCTTGTGACTCTTTTGTCTAATAGCCCTATACTACTATCTTCCACTTCTCCAAAAATTTTAAGAGCCAAGTCGATGGCATTACCAGAAAGTGAAGCCGATAAAACTCTACAAGATGCGTGGGACTACAAAGGCCGTCCCGCACTTCGTTCCATCACCGGTGGCTGGACTGCCTCAGTTATGATTTTAGGTTCGTCATGTACATGTCTTTTGTTTAAAATTTTATTGATTTTTTTTAGCAAGTAACATAGAATATTCCGTATTATTTATGAATATATGTGTTGTCTCTAGGAGTGGAAGCATGTGAAAGGTTGACGACGCTAGGCATTGCCGTGAACTTGGTGACATACTTAACAAGTACTATGCATCTTGGCAGCGCAAGCTCCGCCAACACAGTCACTAATTTTCTTGGGACTTCCTTTATGCTATGCTTGCTTGGCGGTTTCGTTGCTGACACTTTTCTTGGAAGGTAGCTAGTCTCGCTAATTTGTTCAAAGTCATTAGGTTCTTTCCATATATTTAAGTAATTTTCTAATTAATTAAAAATCTTTTATTTACTTTATATATCAATGACAGGTACCTCACCATTGCCATTTTTGCCACAGTTCAAGGAATTGTAAGTAGCACTTTGTACTAATTTATACGAATTTACCAAATAAATATGGGTTTGTCAGTATCATTTAAATTATTTATTTTTATAATTAATTACTTAGGGTGTGACAATCTTGACGATCTCAACCACAATCCCAAGTCTTCATCCTCCAAGATGCGATCCGGGTTCACCATCATGCGAATCTGCCCATGGAATGCAACTGGTTGTTCTGTTTACAGCCCTGTACCTCACAGCACTTGGAACTGGTGGCTTAAAATCCAGTGTTTCCGGGTTTGGTTCGGATCAATTCGACGACACAAATAAAGATGAAAAGACAATAATGTTAAGTTTTTTCAACTGGTTCTTTTTCTTCATAAGTATTGGATCACTAGCAGCTGTGTCCGTGCTTGTTTACATACAAGATAATCTTGGGAGGCGTTGGGGATATGGTATTTGTGCTTGTGCAATTGTTCTTGGGATTTTCGTGTTTTTATTAGGTACAAAAAGATACCGGTTCAAGAAACTTGTAGGTAGCCCGTTAACCCAGATTGCTACTGTCTTTGTTGGTGCATGGAGAAAGAGAAACATGGAAACACCATCCGATTTGTCACTTTTATTCAATATTGATGACATCGAAAATGAAGGATCCAAGAAGAAGCAGAGGCTACCACATAGTAAACAGTTCCTGTAAGTGCATGGTTAAAGTTCTTAAAATCATGATTTACCTACTACTAAATATCTTTAATCTTTGCATGACCTACCTTAAAATTTTTATACTATCATTTATACAGGTCATAGCTACATTTTTAGTAACCAAAAAATAGATAAAATTATTGGGACACGACAAATTACATAGGCCGATCCAGTATCATGGCTATGGCCACAGTAATATTTCAAATTTTGTTAATTAAATTTAGGATAAATTTTATTATACGCGCATGAAATTATAAAATGTATTACTACTATTAAATTTATTTTTAAATTTTATTAAATTTTGTTAAATTTATTCTAGTGATCGAACCTTCATTGCTACCGACCTCAGCCATGTGATCCAAAACCAAAAGGAATCAAAGATCATGAGTCAAAGATCATAGACATGAAGCATTCATAGTATATTCGCCAAATATGCACCCATATATATAATTATAGACCTGAACTATCTGTATTTTTCTTGCAGTTTCTTGGACAAGGCTGCCATCATAGACACCAACAATAAAATGAACACAGACATGTCTCGTGTGGAAGATAAATGGTCTCTGTCAACCTTAACAGATATTGAAGAAGTAAAAATGGTGATTAGAATGTTACCAATATGGGCTACAACAATAATGTTTTGGACAGTTCATGCCCAAATGGCTACATTTTCAGTGTCTCAGGCTACAACCATGGACCGTAAAATTGGAAAATCTTTCCAGATTCCTCCAGCAGCCATGACTGTTTTCTTTGTTGGTAGCACCCTCTTGACTGTCCCTGTTTATGATCGAATTATCTCTCCTGTTGCCAAAAAGTTGCTAAAGAATCCACATGGCTTAAGCCCGTTACAGCGTATTGGGGTTGGCCTCGCCCTCTCAATATTTGGCATGGTTGCTGCAGCATTCTCAGAAATTAAAAGACTAAACGTTGCTCGAGAACATAAACTGGTCTATGATCATAATGCTGTTCTTCCCTTAAGTGTTTTCTGGCTAATCCCGCAGTTTTTCCTGGTAGGTGCCGGAGAGGCATTTACATATACTGGGCAGCTAGATTTTTTTCTGAAGGAGTGTCCTAAAGGGATGAAGACAATGAGCACAGGTCTATTTTTAAGCACACTTTCACTAGGGTTTTTCTTTAGCTCCGTATTGGTTACAATTGTTCACAAGATTACAGGAGATACTAAGCCATGGTTAGCTGATAATCTTAACCAAGGGAAGCTCTATAACTTCTATTGGCTATTGGCACTTCTCAGCGGTTTAAATTTGGGTCTGTTTTTCTTTGCTGCTAATTGGTATGTGTACAAGGACAAGAGACTTGCTGAAGAGGGAATTGAATTGGAAGAGGAAGAAACTGCTGCTGCTTTCCATTAAATCTGTTAATTTACAATTAGTAATTAAGTTTGTGCATCTAGCAATATTGTACAAATAATATGGGAATGTATTAAAGCTCATCATATGGGTAGATGGGATTATGCAGGGATATGTACATGCATATCTTTCCTGTAAAACATGAATCAAAAAATCAATAATTAAGCATGCCGCATTAGTGAGTTCACTAATCCTTAAATTAAATTAGAAAATAGCGCAACTTTATCTAGTTGTCCACATCAAAATTACGAATGTAATCACGATCTTCCTTATAATTTATATGTTATATCCAAAATGACCTCGAATGAGAAATGCCTTGATGCACAAGTTACCGAAATGAACAATAAAAGAAAAGGCCCGTGCTTATATTCCTCCGATTTCAGTAGAAATATGCTAAATTCGACCAATTTCTCTACGTGGAAATTACCCGTTTTTCTTTTAGTATTTCAGTATGATTACTGGAATCTGTGCAAACCTGCTCTTATTTTATGCGCATAATTACTTGGCTTTTTTCCCGGATAGTTACACATTCATCGGAATTTAAAATGTCGGACTTTTTGAATTAAAGATGTTCCTAAGGCCTTGGAAGAAACACGCCAGATTTTAGGATTTTCAATATATTAAATGCTAATTAAAATCGAGCTCTATTATACATTTAAATCTCTTTAAAGTGACAGTCTCGGAACCGAAAAAATATTATTTTAACGAGTTTATTATTTTATTGAGAATAAAAATACATTAACTCTATAATATTAGGACCGGAAAAAAATATTATTTTAATAAAATTATTATTTAAACAGTTATTACTTAATCCAGTTTCAACTGTATTTAGAAAACTTTCTTAACTATCCAAAGTGAAAACAACACACTCTAGTATGGTGGATTGGTAGTTGTTAGAATTATGAGATGAAATATATATATAACTATGTGCTTGCAAATCAATGTAAGAGAAAACAAGACCCAGACTAAAGAATTGATATAATAAAACTAGTGAACTTACCTACTACTTTATGGTTGAAATTACAGGACATTTACTTTAGTTAGACTTTGAGAACATGACTAAAATAAGACTAAATAGCTGTAGATATATATATATATATATATAACCCCCAACTCAAGTTGGTTGAAAAATCAACATAAATTTGTAAATAAAATTACCAAAAATGGTAAGAGGATGAACTCTGAACCGTAGACACGACGAAAATGAATCGTGCCCTTTTTGAACTTTTCGGCGGCTGAATTGACAATCAATCAATATGTGTGTTATCTGAAAATACTAGCCCATATATGTATATGATATGATGTTTATATATATATGTGCTATGTTGTGATGCGTTAAAATCACGAGCAAATACATATGTATATGATAATCATATGTGTGTGCTACGAGAAAGCGTGTGTGTGTATATATATATATATATATATATATATATATATATATATAATTGTGATATGTATATATATGTGTGCAATGTTGTAATACATTGAAATCATGAGCGATATATATGTATATCACAATAAAATGTATATATATGTGTGTGATAAGGGAGATTGATTGTCAATACAGTACTTCCATATTTACGGCTGATCCCAAGAGTATGTCACGTCTGAAAACCCTGAAGTGACAGTGAATGCCGTGGAAGGAGAACTGCTTTTCGAAGAAACCTATCTGAGCAAAGATTCAAGATCATTGGTTGATGCAATTTTCGGTGTAGAATCCGAGGTCGCGCCAGTGGACGGTTGAGAGAGTTTGTTTGATTGGAAGGATGATCTTTTACAAAATTGCTGTGAGTAATGACCCTTTTAATGGCAATGTTGGCAAGTATGATTGGGAAGTTTCGCACAATCCTTAATCAGATGTCCACTTTTCCGATAAAACCTGTAAACTTGTTTATCAATGGCTAGTGATGTAGGGGTTGCTAGGACTATATCTTCTACAAGTTTGCCTTTGCCAATTTCAAGTCGAGCTTCTTCATAAATAAGTTCAGCTACAGCACTCTGCAAAGATGGTAGTAGAACAAGATGGAGAAGAACAGCTCTAACTGGTTCAAAATCCTGAGTGAGAGCCATTAGAAATTGGATGAGTCATTATTGATCACGGTATGTTTGATAGAGTGTAGCATCTTCTGCGTGTAGCCATTTTGGTTCCGATAGTGTTAACCGATCCCAAAGTGATTGTATCTGTGAAAGAAAATCAGCAACCGATTGATCAAACCTCTTGCTTTTACTTACTGAGAGAACTCATGATCTTATATTGATGAGAAAGATCAGATGTAGTGTATCACGATGCCAGCGAATCCCAAATTTCTTTGGTCGTGTCATAATTTCCAAACTGTAAGCTGATTTTAGAAATTGAAGAGTTTCTAAAAAATGTGATAGCTTAATGATTTTTGACATCCCATTCTTCAATGCGATCCTTAAATTTTGAATCAGCTTTGTCTTTCTCTTTGACAGGAATAGTAAAATCCCCTTTAACATACTGCCAAATTCTCTTTCCATTCAGAAAGCTACACATACCTTGAGATCAAGGTAAGTAATTTGAGCCATTTAAAATTGTTTGGATCAGTTAACTATTTTCTTTTTCCATTTTTTTTAAAAAAATACTAAATTATATAAGGACCGATGTGTAAGACTAGAAGAGTAAGGTTTCAACTTATAAAATGGGTAATTATAGGGGACTAAATGTAAGTTTGCTAAGAAATAATGGTGGTTTTGATGATGGTTCGCTGGCTGTGGCTAAACGAATAGATGTTGCTTAAGACATTCTATAGAACTTGCCTGTGTAGCAAGCTTGTTCAAGAAGCACTCCGCCAACTGTTTGCTGAAATGTCCGAGAGAGAAAGTTAGCCAGAAAAAATATTTCGATGACCTGAAAAGATGGAGACAGCGGAAAATATGGAGACGCCAGAACAAAGAAGGTCGGAAGCTTTACCTTGCTCTGATATCATGTTAGAATTATGAGATGAGATATGTATATAACTATGTGCTTGCAAATCAATGTAAGAGAAAACAAGACCCTTGTATTTATATTGAAAAGCTTGAATATTGATACAAGACTGAAGAACTGATATATATAGTACAAAGCGTATACAGAAAAATGTACCTTCTTGAGTAAAACTAGTGAATTTGCCATCTATTTTATGGTTGAAATACTACTGGACATTTACTTTAGTTATACTGTGAGAACATGAGTAAAATAGGACTAAATAGGTGTAGATATGTAATATATATTTAACAGTAGCTATATTATATCAGAGTACTTATTAAAATTTGATACATCTTATGCCACAAAAATTTGGTGAATACTTCAAAGTAACTAGAACTACTCACATTGGTTCATAAAATCAGACAATTATAAAGTTCAACGTTCTGTCCACATAAACGTTTAAGTGTATTAGGTGCGGGGTGATTTTTAGCGAAAACATATAAATAAATTCAGTTATATGATTTCATTACTTCTTCGAAAGGCACATACACCATGCAACACTAAAAGTGGACAAATTATCATACTTGGTGTAATTTTTTGTTTAAAAAACGTAAACTAATCATACATGCAGTTTAATAATTCTTCGAACTACACGCGCACCATGTAACAGGGAAAGTGTAAAAATTACACCACCACAAATTTTTATATAATTTAACTGATAAAAATATTTTTTTATTAGGATAGAGTTAAAATTTTAAATATTCTAGAAAACGGAAATAAATATTACAATGGAGTACGTATTTATGCTACAAATCGAAGATCCGTATAAGTTATATTCAGTTCAGTACAAACATTCATGAGGAAGGAAAATGAGATTTCCAAAAACTAATTAAGTCACTAGCAGGTGAACTTGGATGTTCAGTCAGGGCTCTAAACCTGTAAATTTTGAAATAACTGTACTTCATAATACTAAATCAGTTCCCAGCAGCATAACTGCTGAATTTATATGTACAATATATTATAAAATTGTAGAGCGTTGTGGCTTGAACTATGACAAATATCAAATGGGAATTCATATATATGGCACCCCTGATTAGTTAAAAATCAACTAATAATCGCACAACTAAAATTAAAAAAACATATAATTTTTTTCCTCTAACTTCAGTTTAGTATATATTTTTTATATATGAATCTGTACGAAAAATACATTATAAGTTTCATTAGAGATGTTCATTGTACATTTTAATAAAAGATGAACCTACTATCTGATAGGATATAAATAATCCTAGTTATTTAGGGCCAGGGTTAAATCCAGTCCAGCACTGTTTTTAGCCCCGGTTCATTTGGGTCCCTTTTAGCCCCGGTTCATTTGGACCCAGCCCAGAAAGCAATCATGACTAGAATGGCACAGGAACAGGTGGAGCACGAGTCATGGCTGGGGACCACTGTTGATGGTGACAGCTAATGATTGCCAATGATGAGCACAATAAAGGCA
>PHNY01008407.1:4143-17794 GCA_003724115.2 Anethum foeniculum
ATTTAACATATGAACATTCATCTCCAAGATGCTAAAAAGTAAGTGTGCTTATACAATTACTTGAAATATAAAATTGAAAATAAAAAATCATGTATGGATGAGATGGGAGAGTGCATCCAAGAGCAACATGCGATGCCTCCCAACCCCCAAATCTGATAGAGCAACATGCGATGCCTCCCAACCCACAAATCTAATAATATAGTAGTAATACTGAAGAGAAATAAAGGTAATTAGCAAAAAAAAAAAGGAGAGAAGAGAAATAAAGGTCATCCATTTGTTTTTATATAGTATAAGAACAAGACCAAATAGTTATCGTACAAAGTGGAGGAGAAAAGACCAGACAATTCAGCAAAAAAGAGGTAAACTGGGAGGATGACACTGAAAAGCAGCTCTGCGAGATCTGTTAAATTTTCAAGGTATTACGCACCTTAAATATTGTATCAAATCCAACATTTGCTTCAACAAACTGGTTCTTGAGATTCCCTTTCAGTGTAACTGGAACACCAACAACATGCGAATCTCAAACACAATAAAATCAAAGAAGCAGTGATACACAGTGATACACAGTGACTTAGAATTTCAAATGAAGTATATAATTACCGCAAAGTCATTCCTTACCACAATGCAGCCTTTACCAAAATATAGTACACACAGAAATACCTTTGTTGGGCATTTTGCTTCTGTATTTGATCTTAGCCTTGTTAAAACCCAGTAACAAAAATTTAGCCAAAAAAAAAACCAGTAACAATTAAAACCAAGTAACCTAGTAGAGGAGAGGAGGAGATAAGAGTGACTAAAGTACCCCCAATAATAGCATTACAGCAAGGCTGTCCAGTTTCAAGCTTTACATGAAGCCAATGCAACATTCACTTGCTCTATCATTCTTATCTTATTTTTTTGTCAATTCCAGCTAGTCATAACCACCTTGATGTGATTGGTTAAATATTAGTCTACTGTATCAAAATGGAATACATTTATTTTAATACAAAATTACTCTTGCTCCTCAAAGCTTGAATTTAGCAAGCCTACAATCAGTGATTTCAAGTCTTTCGTGCTAATAAACCTTCAGATCCACCTGTTAAGGGAAAAAACTGTTTAGAAACACCAGTCACATCTAAGAAATAGATTTATACACGGTCATCCTTTTGTAATCAAGACCTGAACCTATACTTGGAAGAACGAGTTCTTTAGTAAGAATACCAATGTACACAAGTAATCAAGTAAAAATAGAATTCATAGAAAGGGCTCGTCTGCTGAGAGACTCCTAATAACCAGAGAAAATTTCGAAGGAAGTAATATTGGCATTACAACTCAATAAAAATAATCTGGCAATCTGTAATATGCAATGTAACACAGTTAAGAAGTACTATCTAACACCAATCATTTCTAAATGCTATGTTTTAGGGAATTTATAACATCTCCTGAGAAAAAAATGTGCACAAGTACCCAGAAACTTGAGCGAAGTGCTGCAGGAATTATGAATTTTGGGAGCATTGTGAAGTCCCAATATGACATTTTGTCCTACAGGCAATTGTCTACCTCAGAAAACCACTCCAACCCTGACATAAAATACAAATTAAAATGTACTTCTGTGCAGATTTAAGGATCTTTCTGGCCTTTCTATTAACAAAATAGTTAATTATAAGCATAGCACTAATTACAAGAATACAAAGCTATCGTAAGAGAACAGTTCTGCAGTCAAAGTACTTTCTTTTGACCTAACTTAAGATTGTATTCTTCCTAAATAATGCAGGGAATTTTTTTTTAAGGGTATTAAGATTCCAGTGCTTAAGCTAGCATGGTTTGTTTTAGCAAGTGAACTAAAAGAAAACAGAATTGATGTCACATCATTACCTTACTGCAGGATGCGCAGTAATGATCTGAGCATTAGGGACCATAGCAGTAATCAACAAGCCAGATATAAACAAAAATCATAGAATAGAAGATATTACTGCATGTTTACCTTACTACAAGTTTGGATTGAAGACATATTACCATACTTCTTAGCAGAACACGTTATTCGGTCATATTTATATCTTATACTTAATGCAGTGATCATCATCACAAAAAAAACATGTTCATGTATAGATCTGCAATTACAAAGAAACAGGAATGCATTTATCGCCAGGATGTCTCATATTGTTTGATAATCACTGCAGCTGAGTATATTTCCCTAGAGTTCAAATCATTCCAAACCACCGGAGTTAAAGACATGCAAGTCCATCAATGCTTTGTAATACCCCTTCTCTATTTCTTCTTCCTTCACCTGATGCAGAAGAAGAGTTTCTATTATAAGATCTTCCCAATCAACATCAACATGCCGCTTCTTTTTCTTCTTATCCTTTCCAGCACTTACTGTAAGGAAATGATCATTCCCCTCACCTGAAACAGCTTTTGATGGACACATTATTTTTTTTATGCGTGTCTTAGCCGCCTCAATCCTATCTCTCCTCCTCTGGTATGTCAAGCATCCATTAACAAATGCTGGAGGCATCACATCCATTCCAACATCTTTCTCCAATATCTTCTTAAGAGAAAGTTTTTTGCTGAGTTCTGACTTGCCTTTCCACCAGTCTGTACAATCAAGGTAGTCGTCATGTCTCTTCCTTCTCTTTCTATTTTCCTTTCCACACTCCAATTTTGAACAAAAATCAGAAACCTCTTCCTTAAACTTAGAATAAACCACATTCAAGCATTCAGGTGATATATTAAACTTATCGAGATCAGCAAAGTTCAGAGTATGTGATTGTTCTTGCTCAGTACTGTGAGAAAAATCATCCTCCCCCTCACAAGGCCTATAAGATTCAATCATATTTTCAGATCTTTCCTGCAAACAATCACTCACAAAATAATTCATGTCAAATCCCACATCATCTGAATTCTTGATAGCTTTTCGACCATTACCCATCGACTTCATTTCCATGTACTGAAAAACATATGGTGCAAATTTCACAATATTCTTTACAGTTACATCGTTTCCCCATGGCAACGCTTTTGCAACCTCCACAAGCCTCTCTAACAACTCCTTATACCTCAACCTACATGTGCCAGCAGGCACATTCAGTTCACTGGCCAAATTCTCAATTTTAACATCTACTTGATTTAGCTGTCCAATAAATGCCAAAACTGACACCACGACCTGCACCGGCCTTCTTCCTGTCGTCACAAACCACTTTATCAAACACTGCACCAAAAACACCCCCTGTTTCAACATCACCTCCTTTTTATCCACCTCGATACCACTAAAACTCGGGCTATTTCTAAGTGTAGTTTCATACAAATAAACAATATCAAATTCAGGCAACTTCAAGTCGAGAAAACTAACAACCCGATTGACCATTCTTCCTAACTCATAAGTATCACAACAAATCAAAGCAGCCACATCCGTCATTGGCAAAAGGTTCCTATTTTTCCTTCTAACAACATAAGCACAAGCCCCGACAAATATACTAAACCAATCACCTTGACCATACTCACCTTCAGTAATAGTTTCAATCATTTTTTTAACCTCATCTATTGATGAAACAGAAAAATTCAATTTAAACAAAAGATCATCAATAAGAACACCAGCTTTATAAATTTTGCTTTCTTTGTACGAATAGTTACTGCCAGAGCCCGAGGTGCCAGTGCGGATATATGTGCCAGCTGGGCCAGTAATACCGCCAATATGGGATTGAAAATTATTGAAATCCTGAACAACAGCACATGATGTGCAGACCAAATTTTCGGAAACTTCATCAGTGACCAGAGACTTTTCACCACAGGCTTGACATCGTGAAGAGCTTTCCATTAGCTTAAAAATCTGATCCGTACAGAGATGATTAAAGGTATTAGATAAATACATGTAATGGGGAGGGAGTACAGCGATAATTAGGAAGAAAATCCCAAGCCGATAAGTAACAGTGTAACACTTAAAGATCATCCCAAGTGCCTCAAACTTCGATCATCAAACTATTACTCGAATAATATCAATAAACATAATCCAACAAGTGAACCAGACCAGAAATAGGCTAAAACCCGCATAAAAATTCAAATTTCAAAAAAACTACACCTACAGTAACACAAGTCCTTTCAACTTTGAAATGCACTTGTACTCTATATAACTAATTTTAGTTCTTTCAAGGGCATTAAAAAAATCCATTCATACCCTAAATTGCACATGCACTCATACATTATCGAATTGAATTCAATTCCTTCACTACCTCTTTCTTTACATATTTTCCAAAAGTACCCTATTCCAAATCATAACACAATATTTCCACAAAAAGTAACAATACTCATACCATTATTAATTTAGTTCAATGTAATTAACAAAATCAACCACAGCATTCCAAACTGTCATAACAATTCAAGAAACAAAAACTGTGACATATTTGAAGTCCAGTAGCTAATCAAGAACACACAATAACATCAAAAAACATAATTTTAATCAACTGGGTATTAAAAAAATCGAAACTTCGACAGATTAACAAGTCCTAAATTTCCACAAAAAGTAACAATAATCAAACCATTATTAATCTATTTCAATATAATTAACAAAATTAACCAATGCATTGCAAATTGTCATAACAATTCAAGAAACAAACACTATGACACATTAAAGTCCAGTAGCTAATCAAGAACACATAATAACATCAAAAAACATAATTTTAATCATCTGGGCATTAAAAAATTCGAAACTTGGACAGATTAACAAGTCCTAAATTCCACAAAAAGTAATAATAATCAAACCATTATCAATCTATTTCAATATAATTAACAAAATTAACAAATGCATTGCAAATAGTCATAACAATCCAAGAAACAAACACTATGACATATTAAAGTCCAGTAGCTAATAAGAACACATAATAACATCAAAAAACACAATTTTAAGCAACTGGGTATTAAAAAAATCGAAACTTGGAGAGATTAACAAGTCCTAATCATAGCTTTATGTGATAAAATTAGCATATATGTACATATATGTAAGTATTTGTACAAGAAATTACCTTGAAGAAGAGAGTCAAGGGGTGATTTTAGGGAAAGAAGCAAAGGGGAGATGATGAACAGCAGCTTGGAGGAGACATGGGATCAAAGTAGGGTAGGAATTGAAGAGTTGTGTGTGTGTTCTTGAGGTGTTTTACTGTGTGTAAAATCAAAACTATATATACAGTCGTATATATAATGTTTTCTAATTATATTCGAATTGCGTTTTATTTAATTATTTTTTGAATATGCTAAGGACTAAAATTACTTTGTTATACTCCCTTCGGTCAGTTTTATAACTCACTTTAACTACCAATGTAATATATAAGAATTTTTGAATTTTGAATTAAACGGAGGGCAGTCGTTGAATCTAAAATAAGAAAATTTTATTTTAATAATAGTAAATTTTTTAGATTAAATATATTATTTAAGTAGATATATTAAATTGAATAGAATACTTAATAAAAAATTCGTAACTGTTTTTTCTCTGCGGTTTTTATAAAATTACACGTAAATAATAATTTTTAAATCATCACTGAATTAAAATATATTTTGTGAGCTTTGTGTGGGTTGTAAAATCGTCAAACTCTGATTTCTAGAACTCAAAGATAGAGTAAAAAAAAATTAAACGAAACCCGATTAGTTTTTTTAGGTTAATAACAATCTACTACTCACAATGTATTATTCAACTTTGAATGATAAATTAATATATAATATTTACATTAGTAGATTTAAGTACATTTTATAAAATCTAATATTTTATTTATTAGTTTCAAATATATTAACAAAAATTTTGATCAAGAGTTTAGTGAGAATTTTGAGACTACTCTCACAAAAAAATATGTTTAATGTATGAAATTTTGATGAAGGCGAAAAAAATTCTTAGTCGTGTATTTATTATTAATATTATGTTTTCAGCTAAACTTCAAATGTTTCTTTCATATAGTTCGTGTTCTTGCAATTTTATAAAATATTATAATGTTCTAAATTTTTAAATATATTATTATAATTATCAAAAAAATACAAATAAAAAACTGCACAATCCATACAACCCGTGCACTGGCAATAAGCGAGTACTTCTTAGAAAAGAATTTTTGTATAAGTAGATTCTGATTCCTTGTAGTTTTTTTTATAGATTTTGTGCTCTCATACTCATTCTCGGATGGTTAATTAAATAAATTAATTTTATATATAAATATACATGAGTATAATTATAATAACATACTTATGTTTGAGGACAAATATATGTTATAGCATATTGTAATGAAAATATAAATTTTTGTGCAGTCACATTAAAAATCTTAATTAACAAGGTATCGAAGATAATCACGATGATAATAACATACGTTTGCTAAACAGAAATGCCCCATGATGATTATAATATACCTTCGCTAAACATACGTGGCCTTTTATCTATTACAAGACAAAGATTTCAAATTTAGAGTCTTGGGACTTAAACCTTCAACTTGAAGTAATTTTTAACTTTAAATTTAAAAAGAATTTGTTCATATTAAAATTCAAAAAAAAATTGTTAAAATATAATATTATAATTAGTATGAATAACTCATATTATATTATTTTCATTTTATATTTTTAATAATTCAAAGTTTATACACAATAATAAAATTATCATATTATCCAAATAAAAAAATTCAATTTGAACAACTTTAACTTATAAACAAATATTTTAAATTTAGTCCAACAAGCTCTTCCTAATTTCTGGCATCCACGCTTGCACTTGTAACCTATCTCTGGCTTCGAATTAGAAAATCTATTCTCAGCTTTTTCTCGCAAGCACTAGTGGGTAGTGGTTGAATAGTACCCTGCCGAAGTTTTATCTCTCGCTTCGAATTAGTAGCCTAAGCAGTGCAGGGCAATGATGATGCATCTGATCTATCTTATAAGGTTTTCTTATCTGAGTGGCAAGCAGTTAAACAAAATTCTGAAGTCAGAATACTTTAAAAAAGATTTCATCACGAACACTGTTCCAGAAACTTTCTCATTCAAAGCTAATCGTACTTTCAACAAAAAGTATTTTCAAATCATCTCTTGCGAACTGAGAAAAAATTTGTCCCTAGGAATTACATCTACAAATCAGTAAAAGTTGTGGAAAATAATCATATTTAGTCCTACATAGCATATGTTGATATCAAACAAGCTGAGTTGGCGACAATGGTTGCTGAACAAAGAATCGATACGGAGGCCATTTACTTTTAAGGGCAAGATTTCTTCCTCTCTTTAGTTCGAAATTTCAACCTTGGTGGAAATGGGTTGTGCCTCAGAGTTTATGTTAGTATGGTAGAAAAAGGTTTGTCTTATTGTACCATAGAACACCAAATAAGCTTCATGGCCAGTCTCTTGAATACCTACACATATGTGAAGCTTGTGACAGAGATATCTATCCTTCATAAAGGGATGGGCGTGGACAAGAAACTATTTTGATCAGACATGTGAGGTTACTGATTCTGATGACATGATCTACTATATTAACGTACAGTTGTGTTTTAGGGTAGAGTTTTTTTTGAAGTAAAGCATTAAAAAAGGGGGAAATAATTACAATGGAAGATTAAAGGAATCTAAGTACTCTTATTTTAGTTAATCAGCTTAATCTGAAACGTTAATCAAATTTGTATTGTTTAGATTTGTATTGACAGTGCATTGTAATTTTGAATTGTTAGTATTCGAATTTATAAAGAAGTATATATTAATTTTTTTATATATATAATAGGTGTTCTCATTTACAAAGAAAATAGTTCAAATTTAGAGTCAAGATATTGAGTTAAAAGTTTACCGGAAGTATAATAGGTATTCGAATTTATATAGGAGAAGAATTCGCATTTATAAGCAATATATATAATTAAAAGTTATATTTGTAATAGAATAGGTGTTTGTAAGACATATTTAAAAGTAATTTTAAAAGTAGAATATGTATGCGAAATTTATAAAGAAAAAAATTCAAAATTATATAAAAAATCGTATAATTAAAAGAAGTTATGTTTGTAATAGAATAGTGTTTGCAAGACATTATTAAAAGTTACATCGAAAGTATAATCGATGTGCGAATTTATAATATGACAATTATATATAAAATATTATGACTATCCTTGTTACCGTTGCATTTATAGAACAATTATATATAAAATACTACTAATAATTGTATAACTTTATACTCATACATATCAGTATGATTATAATTATTTTTTAATTTATTTATAATTTAATTATCAAATTTAAGATAAAACATTCATACAATTAATAAAAAATATATAATACTGCAACATCAAGTTTTTGGGATACAAAATTACACTTTTACCCCAAATTATCTTTGATTACATAAAAAAATTGTTGTCAATGAGAATTAAACACGAAATCTATTTTCAAATGTACAACTTCAACCATTTGGAAAAGAGTCTCATTTGATTAGATTGTAATTTAATATCTATTTTGTATTCTTTTGCAAAGAGAAACAAACGATTCAAATGCATCGCTTTTTGCTTTTGGGAATTTCGTTCACGTAAAGCGTGAGTAGTCATCAACTACCATAAGAGTGTATAAACATCCTCCTAGGCTTTGTACGGGAACCGGTCCTATTACATTCCTATGTAAAACCTCAAGTGGTCTAGTTGTAGACACCATGAATTTGGCTTTATGAGATGCACGAATTTGTTTGCCAATTTCACATGCTTCACATAAATGATCTTTTACGAAATTTATTTTTGGTAATCCTCAAACATGTTCTTTCAAACAAATATTCTTAATGAGTTTCATGTTAATATGACCCAATCATCGTAGTCATGACCATTTTTCCTTATTCATGGAAACCAAACATACGTTTTTGTAATCATTTATGTCACACGAATAAACATTCTTGTTACCTGGACATTTTAGAATTAATCTTCCATCTTTATCATAAATAGCACAATGAGATGGATAGAATATTACTTTGCAACCATTATCACATAGTTGACTAATCGAAAGCAAATTATACTTTAGACCGGTGACTAATTGTACATCCGAGATTTTAAAGCTTTCGTTACCAATATCACCAATACCTACAATATTACCTTGACTGCTATCACCAAAAATTACACTACCGGTGGTTACCTTTTTAATGTTATTCAATAAAGATATATATTTCCAATCATATGTCGTGAACAACCACTATCAAGATACCACACATTTTTCTTAGCAGTAAGGCACACCTACACAAATAATTAATTAAACCTTTTTTCATAAACAAATCTAGGCATAGGATAATCATTATGAGCATGCAAATTTCTAACTACATGTTTCATTCTAGGCATATATTTATCATTTCTAGGATAAGTATGAAAATAATCATTTACATTGTAAGCATTATCATGATAAGCATTCAAGTGACGTCTAGCATGGATATTATAATTTAAAGCATAAGCATGACGACTCGACCTATGATGATATTGACTTATATTCCTAGGCATGGAGTTAAGTAAATGATCATTTGGATTACGAGCATTATGATCTCTTTTAGGAACATTCGAATATCTAGTATGATTAGTACTAGTACTAGCAATATTTTTATTATACATTTGTTGAAATATAATATGTTCTTGATGATAATAATGCTTCGGTTGTTTTTGAGCATTCATAACCGAATTATCATTCTTTTAAGCAATTTCTTTTCCTTCCCTTTTCTTAGGGCTAGCTCCTTTAGGCATCCACACATAATTCCCCTTACTTACACCATATTTAGCCTTGCAATATAGACTATCATGTCCATTTCTATTGCAATATGAACATAATTTTCATAGGTGTTTTAGGTGAAGCATTTTGTGTGGGAGTAGAAATATGTGCTTCTCTTTTCGGAGTAATTTTATCATCATATCATAATCCTTCTTTGTTAAAATAAACCTTGGAGTTATATATCATGTTTTCCAATAAGGTACTGCTCTTAGTGAATTGTTTGATTATAGCATCGATTTTCTTTTTCTTGTAACAAGATATTAACCTTGTTGCTTAGAAGACTTTCTTGATCTACAACTTGAGCCATGAGCTTACTATTCTCAATTTTAAGCCTTTCACTTTCCACGATTATGGATTTCATTTTCGAAACCACATAATCTTTTTCATGATCCTTGAAATCGAGTAAGCCCTTAAGTTTGGCTATCTCGTCATCTTTTTTAGTGACCATGATTTGAAAGTTAAGATTTAATTCTTTCATGGCTTCATTAGGCTATGCTTTTTTGTCACCCGTTAAAGATTTTTCAAGTTCTTTTATTCGTTATCTCGTGTAGCACTTTCATGTACTAATGCTTCATTTCGAATTTTTAAATTCAAAATCTTGACATGAAGCTCACGATTTCTTTCAGACAATTGATTCTAATCCTTTTCCATTTCTTCGTTTTGAAAAATCAAAGATATATTCTCAATCTCAAGATATCGAATTTTTTCATTCTTTTCATTTATCTCGATTTTCAAACGTTCATTTTGTGAAGAAATGAAATTTGAATATTCTTTGTCATTGACATGAATATCCTTTAAACGAGTAATCTCTCTTTTTAGCTCAAGATTTGTGTCACGATATTTATTCCTTTCGAAATTAATCGTGGCATGCAAGCAACTCAAATCATCAAGATTCGACTTCAACAATTTTGTATATTTAACAAGCTCGGAAATATCCAAATTATCAAGATCTACATTCGAAAAATACATATCTAAATTATCATGACTACATGATGCAACATTTAAATTTTGAGAGGGATTTAGGCTTACCTCTTGGTTAGTAGTCGATATATCCATTGGTGTAGATTCGTTGTTTATAGTCATTAAGCAAAGGTTGACAATTTCTTCGGTTTCCTCCGGCGTCTCCTCGTCTTCACTTAAATCCCATCTGTTTTCTGCGACAAGAGTTCGACCTTTAGCCAACTTAGGACACTCACGTTTAAAGTGACCCGGTTGTTTATATTCGAAGCACACATCTTGTGTTTCTCCGATTATTGGCTCTTTAGGTTTAGGCGCCACATAATATTTCATATAGTTCGGGCTATTATACGAATTATTAACTTGTTGTACGCCTTGACCTTTAGTATAACTCGTAGTTGGAAAATTATTACTTTTGTAATTTGGCATTCCTTTCGAATTGAATATTCGTTGTTGATTATTCGATTTTATAAAGCCTTTTCCGCACCGTTGAGCTTTACTTTGTAAAACACGACGAAGTTGTCTTGATAACAATGCAATTTCATGTTTATCAAGATTTTTCAATTCTTCGTTTAAATCATCGTCGTTTTCATCCTCATCGATTAATATAGCTTTTAAAGCCATATTTTTTCGTTTGTCATCCGTTTTAAGGACAACAATATCCGTAATTTTATTTTCCTCGTAAGCACGAAGATTTCCGAATAAACTATCGATAGGATAGTCATTAAGACTATGCATTTCTTTTATTGTGGTAACTTTAACATTCCAACTCGGAGGCAAGGATTTTAATATCCTTCAATTTTTCTCATTAGTCGTATCGACCTTTCCGAGTTAAGAAAGTTCATCGATTATACGAGTAAATCTCGTTTCCATATCAATGATGGTTTCACTTTCAAGGAGTTTAAAATTCTCGTATTCATGGATCAAAGTATCCATTCGAGATTGTTTAATATCTTTTGTACCCTCGTAGGTGATAACCAATTTGCTCCACATTTCTTGTGCCGACTTGCAATTGTAAACACGTTTATACTCTTTTTCCGCAAGTGCACTAGTTAGAACCATTTCCGCTTTAGCGGCTATGTTCATTCTTATTTCTTCTTTCGGTGTATATTCGCTTACTTTCTTTTCGATTGATATTTCATCTACGATTTTAGTAGGAATAGCCACACCATTTTCTATAGACATCCACACTTTTACACCTTGGGATCTTGCATATATTCTAAATCGAATTTTCCAAGTTGCAAAATTTATGCCATCGAATAATGGAGGTCTCGAACTAGAAAGACCTTCACCACAACTGATCGTACTCAAATAAGCCATATCCTTTATACGGTTTTATGACTTTCACTATAGTCGATAACTCCCGTTTAGGATCTACTTTTAGTTACGTTTTGAACTTTATGAAATGTTCAAATAACAGGAAGATAAGTTAGAAGGGGGGTTGAATAGCTTATCACCTTTTTAAAACTTGAGCTTGGCCTTTTTTAATTTTCTTTCTTCCTTTAAAAATAATTACTTATAAATAAGTAAAGTAAACTGTGGAAGTTAAAAGAAAGAAAGATGAAGAGTACGACACACAATATTTTATCCTGGTTCGCGGTGGCTAACTCAACAAACGGAGTCCACTCACCCCTACTCCAGTCCCCGAGCTCCTCCCCGGACTCGAGATTTTCTTCACTATGAAGGACGCTCCTTATAGTAGACGGAGAAGCCTTTACAAACCTATGTAAAGCTGATGTGGTGGGAAATGAATTAATTTATATCGCAAGCGCACGATCTCGTTTTAGTATTTATGATTCGTTCCGCAGAGACTATGTATTTTTCGCAGCTATTATCCTTAATTTCTAAATTAATCGAACTAATATTATTCTAATTTAAAACTAATTACCAAGAAAAATCTAAATAATCTAAATGAAACTAATTAAATACTACTTTAAAAATTATTCTATTAATTAACCAATCTCATTTATTTAATTACGGAAATCTTGCAAAATTTTGGCATGACTTGTTTGTATTTACGACTAGCCAATAAATCACAAATCAACAACCAAATAATCAATATACTTATATAAAGGAGAAGAATGAGGCGTTTACGTGGCGCCTCTCAGATCGTCCCGTTTTATTTTTGAATTTTTTAAATTTTTTAAATTTTTTAAATTAATAAGTATCAAAAATTATAATTACCTTATATTCTTCATTCAGATAAATACTAATAAGTCAACTCATAATTATGTCAACAATAGTTTCCTTGAAATAAAAAAAATCTTCCTATAATTTTTCTAGATATACTTTACAAGTCAAATGTAGTCAATTCATAATTATGTCAACATTAGTTTCCTAAATAAATATTAGAGGAAAAAACAAACCAACGCATAATCATGTCAATATGTCAAATATAAAAAGTCAATTAACATTTTCATGTCAAATAACATTGATTTGGATTTTTATTCAATAAATTCTGTTATTTTATTGTAGAAAGAAAGAAAATTCTAAAATCGGAAAGATTAGAGAATAAAAATTTAATTTGAAGATTTATTAAAAGAAAATCTTCAAATTAAATTTGGATTTGTTTGACTGCACCCGCACACGTTATTGTTTTGGTCATATCTTGAATTCCAGAAGTCAGAATTGGACGATTTAACAGCTCACACAAAGATAACGGAATTTCCTAAAATTCTAAAGTGGTCCAAGTGTTAAATTAGATCTAGAGTGATCCTGAATTATTGAAGAAAAGTCAACTACGAATTTTTCCAATATTTTTCCATAATTACTCTTCAAGTCAAATCAAATTAATATCTTCCTACAATTTTTATTCAATATTTTCCTAAAATTACTTTTAAAGTCANGTAATCACGTCAATATTAAAGAAAGTTGTTATCAATAATTTTATATTCCTAATGAGTGCTTTATCATTAACGCTTACTCATAGCCAACGCATACTCCTAGAATTCCATCTATAAGTGCTTTATCAACACCTATAAATTCAACAACAACCACTATCAAA
>PHNY01008446.1:5650-19025 GCA_003724115.2 Anethum foeniculum
GAGTGATTTTAGAAGTGTTGCTTACTGACTTACTCCTATTCAAAATACAACTTAGATTTTATTTTATGTGTCTTACCTTCTTGATTAAAGACTCTAGAACTATTGAATGTAATTGACATGTTTGGCTAAAGTTCTGTTACTAATTTTTTCAAATTCTTACTTGTTAGTTACTTAGTTTGTTAGTTTTTTTTAGTAATTATATGTTAATGTATTTGTTTATGCTACTGTAGATTATCTCTAATGCCTAAGCAAGTCAAAATTGATGTTATATTCAAAAGAAGAATAAATGAAGGTTTAGGAGAAATTGGGAGTTCCCTGTATGCCCATAATGCTGAAATTTCAGAAATTGGAAATCGGCCACAAAAGTCTCGAGTCGGGAATTTTTTTTGGCCCCCTCTATGAACATTTGCTGGCTTCGTCCCTAGTACAATTACAGAAAGTAGATTCACTCCGCTACTTTTTTTTTTTATTTTGCTGTACAGCTACATAATACATATATGAAAATTGTACAATTATTTCTACTCCTCGTCTTCTCTTTTTTCGATGGAAAAGCTTTGCAGCAATGTCATTTTTCATAATCTTGCCTCCAGCACGATTCTCGTATCAGCGAATTAGGGGCATCCGGAATCATAGTGTTTGAGCACAGTAAAGAGAAAGAAAAGGTATATATTTGATCACCACGTATCATCTTCCCATTAAAGTTTCAATATTGATGAATAATTTTCATTGGTCTTCTCCATATGTTTTATGATTAGTTTCATTGTATTCAGTTTCATGGCTCGTACACAACTCCATAATATAAATATATGCATAAATTTGATGATTGCATAGTTTGTATATTTTATAAGTTATTTGTTTCCATAGATTGGGCGTTTGAGTATTTGACAATTTATTTTATAATTTTTCAGTCCTAGTCTAATTTTTGTATATAGTTATTGTGCAAATTTGCATATCTAATTAGCCACCTGTGGTTGAACTATTTGCTATCTGACAACCATTTTTTGAAGAAAACAGTTACTCCAACTAGAAAGCCGCCAACCTCCGGTATAGCCACTGACCAAAGAAATGGTGCAACGATTACTCTGTGCATTTTAGAAGTGTGCATTTTAGAAGTCGAAAACTCTAATAAGCGTGTGGGAAAAGGAAAATACAATCGTCACAAATTAAAAAGGTAGTTAAAAAACAACCAAAGATGTGAACGTTGACAAAGGAGAATTAACCCCAATACCAGTGGAGAAGGTTGAGTACTTACTGCCTCATGCTCCTTTAGGAAACCTCAATCGCTTCAGAAAATTGAACCAGAGCTTTAAACACTAGTATTTAAGAATCCTGTTATTTTACAGGCAGAATCCTTGTTGGCACCTCCCAAACCTGGAAAACCCTCTTCGCCTGAGAGGTTCATAGATGACTTCTGTAGAAAATCTGGTATATCTGGAGCTTCACATAGGCATATGTAGAGGATCTGTCTCTAATCTATAATTAAAGTTTGGTGTAACTATTTTGTCAACTTTGGTTTAACTAATTAAGTTTGCAGACAACTCTGTTGGATCATATTTGAAAGACCAAGGTATATGTTGAAGCTTTATAATCTCTTGGTATTTGTCATTAATATATTTAAATCGCATTAACATTCATTAGCTTACTTAGACACTTTTGTTCCCGCTAAATATTAAGAATGCTAAAAAGACTTGAACTGTCTTAATTTGTGGTATATAAGAATAACTAACAAGATGATAATACGATTCACACATCACATGCCATCTAGATTCTAAATTTCTATAGATGACCATAATTTTTGTACTAAAATTTGATCATATTTACTTGGCAAAAAAAAATTAAAAAATATTTGACCGCCATTTACAGGTTGATGCATCTAAAGCTGGAGATTACGCAAGGGATCAGAGCTTATAAAGTAATTTATTTCCTGTTTTAGGCTATAGATAGAAAAATTATCAATTCAGTTGTAACAATAACGAATCTCATTCTCCTATAGACGCTATATGTTCTTTTGCTCATTAAAATCAACAAAAATCAATTTAATCAATCTTTCTTAATTATTGTCTGGATTGCCAATTGTGGTTGCCATGAACAAGGTTTTTTTAAGAATTATTCTTTTACATGGCACATTTGGTTTTGGGTTCAATAGTAAGTTTAATAACGACACGATAATGACACTTTTTACAATTACGAGCACGGATCAAAAATCGAAAACATTTATAGGAGAATGTAATATGACAACCTTTTAAACTTTCTGTTACATTGTTCGTGTAGGTATAGTGATGGTGAATCGACGGATGACACTGACAGAGAAGTTATTTTACATAGAGATTAGTCTGCCCTGGGGTTGCGTACTTATGTATCAAGTAAAATTTGTAATAAATATTGGATTTAAAACTAGATACATTGGCAGGAGAATGACTTCTCGAGTCTAGAGCATTTGACCTTGACACATTATTTAACATACACTTCTTCTTGTTCCAGAATTTTCTGGAGCTATCTAATACTTGGAGCTGCTGAGTTTTCTTGAAATTTGACCTGTAAAGAAGCACGTTTTCTGCACCTGTGTTTATGAATATATATACATAAGTGATTTCCTAGTATGATACAATGCAACTTTTTTTTTAATTTCTTATTTGTATTATATTGTACTCCACCATTAACATCTATATGTTGCCAATAGAGGGGGAGTTTCAAAAAGGAATAACCGGATGACAACCAACTTTGTGCATTTGAATTGCTGACAGCTATAGCTTTTAAGTCATTGCAGTAGAGTGAGAGCTCCACGCTTTGAACTTGTAGAGTACCCCAGTCAGTTATTTTCTTACAGCTTGTGCAATATTATCCACGTGATTTGTTAAGTTGCTACTTTGTTATATATATTTAGTTTGAGTTCACAAACTTAGGGTTCATATATTTACAACATTACAGTCTTAAATTGACTTTATTGGTCGCTTTTATGCATGATCACCAATTATGGTAACTTGTATATTTAGACTGCAACTTTTATAAATTATAGTAAATCTTAGGCAGTAATCAACTTAAATATTATGTTAATAACTTTTTGACTCAAAATATATCAATATTTGATTATTATTGTATATATGATGATATTATATCTATTTGATAGATGTGTTATATATTTATATTTGGTAAAGGGTGTTCCTTTGATGATATTGTATCTATTTGCCTATATATATTGGTGCTAATTTGGTAAATGTTGAGTACCTTTTTTATGTTTGGTAGTAATGTGATTGAATAAAGTAAGACAAATTTGAAAGATGTTGCTTACTAACATTCCCAACCAGATATGAGTATTTTTGCAACGATGACATATAACTTGGACTCGGTTAAAATTCATGTAACTTCTCATAAACTATCTATTTTTTTGTCAATGTTCTCTAAATTCTATGTTTTGTTCTCTAATGGTGTGTTCATATTATCTGATTACAGTCCTTATTTTTAGCTCTATTATAGTGTTGAAACACTAAAGTGACTAAATTCAAGGTTATTGTTAATTTTGTCCTGTTTATGAAATGTTTTAAAAGAACATTAATCACACCTTGTTGTAAATTTTATTGCAAGCGTTATTTGAATCTCGGTGAGAAACTGATTAATACATACCTTTTGTCCATCTTGTGAAACTTTAGTTTATTTAACAATAAAAATTATGTTCTGAAGTTGGTAAGTTTAATCATCATCACCTTGAATCTAAATAACCACCATCAGAGACTTATTTATCCGATAATCGACACAGTTTGGCTCAGCTCATATCACCATCTCCATACTACACTTTAATGAAGCTCAGCATATGAAAACAAAGTTATCACACTGGAATGTCGCGCTAATCTCTACAATGATTTTGGAGTTTAGTATGCAGCTCACAATTAAATGACGAACCTGCCCAGCTCTGACAAGCCTTTGGCCCATGAGTGGAGAATGAATGTGTCTTTCTTGGATTCTGTTTATAGCCATATCAGTTCGATCTTTGTTGTATATACAAAGATAGATGTTTTAATGCAATGCTTTTACAAGGATCCGTCATGGTTATTCGAATACATGCATGATGATATTAGTACTGATCTGCATTTGTTTTCTTGTCGATGATTTATCGTGTTATGATTGAATTTCTTTTTTGTCAGACATATATCGAGTACTTTTTTAAAATTAAATTATTATTATTTCACAACCAAGGTAGATGTCATATATAAATTTTAAGACAGACACATGAACCATAATAATATAAATGTAAAATCTTTTTTTATATGATGTATACGTTCAAAATGAACTCATTTTGTTGCAAAATAGTCAAGTGACATTTTTAGTATTTTGAATAGAAGGCTGACTTCATTTTTTATTAATTCTATTACAATATTTGACATGCTTTTTAAAATCACAAAATAATATTTGAGATTGTACGAGGCCCGTGCCTTGCACGGGTACCAATGCTAGTTATATACAAAACGTGTGACAATCCAAACACATTATTTTAAATAATGAAAATAAAAATAACGTTCTTTATGATCCAATTATCTAAAAATATTATTATTACTTCTTGAGAAATATTTTAAAATGAAATTACTCTAATTAAAACTTATAATATTAATTTTCATCTTATCTTTTCTTATCATTTGACTTACTTACTTTTTCCTCCTTCCATTTTAATATGTGAAAATTCTATTATTGATCAAATATTTAAAAATAAAATATTTTAAAAATTAAGAGTATTTTAAAGTATGTATATTTTTATAGGTAAAAAATCAAGATACTCATTTTTGAGCTTCAATCGCCCAAAATGCCTATAAGCAAAACTGTCTACCCTAAATACCCACCGTATACACATGTCAGACATGCGAATTCAGTTTTTAAAATTTTTATAAAGAATATGAATCTTGGAAATTTGTATTCACTGTATACATTCAACAGTGATCGAATACGTATTTCTAACATTCAAATTTAGATTATTCTAAAATAGTGAATATGTTGGAAATGTGTATTCTTTATGAATATTTAAAGAATTGTGTGCATGCGTGTATAGGGTATTTAGTGTGCACAGTTTTACTTACATGCATTTTGGACAATTGGACCAAAAAATGAGTTATTTTTATTATTGTTTCTATTTTTATATAATAATTTTTTCAATTGTAATATGTGTGAATGTTTCGGTCAAAACTTCGTTAAATTAAATATTTAATAAACAAAAATATCTAAATTTTACAAATTATATGTTTACTAAATTACTTTTGTAATTAAAAATTTTAGGATGAGGTCGGCTAACTAAAATGTGATTATATTGTATTTAAATTTCTTTTTACAACAAATAAAAACGGGTTTTAATTTATGGTACTGGTTAAGTATATATATTAATTAAAAAATAAACAACTAGAGAAAATTAACAAACGAAAAATTAAGTTGAACTTGAAAAAACAAATTTATTAAATATTTTTATAATCCCAATTTATAAGAGAGAATTGATTAAATAATATTTAATTAAGATATATTTAATATTTTGTATTTTCTTTTCTTAATAATTATATTTATAATTATTAAAATTTAATATAGCTAATAATTTAATATTTTTAATATTAATTGAAAGAAATCAAATTATCTATATAAAAATTGAGATTATTTTTAGGTAAAATTACGACCAAAAAATATTTATATGGTGTCATTTTATCTTCCATAATTAAAGATTGTAGCAATTTATTTTTCGGGTGATTGTAAATAGATGATCTTGACTTTTCAAGGTGGTTGTCGAACAATCATGATAAGGTGCGGTAATATATAAAATTTTCGGTTAACATCAAAAATTTGTATACTTGTAATACTATAATAAGTTTAAACATAAACAAATTATAAATGAAGTCTAAATAAACATTTTTTTTCTTCACCTGTTATTTCATTGTAATGTGTAGGAATGAATAAATATTATAATTAAAAAGATGATGTATGTTATTAAATGGGAGTCAATTTTTAAGAACATTATTTATTGATATTAATATTTTTTATCGTAAACATTACATTCATATTATAAATTAAATTGTAAGATATAACGAGAGTATTCTTTTAGATTCATGTAATCAATAATTAATAAATTTAGTGACAAGTTAACCGAAATAATCAATAAATTTTGAGGCTCTCATTCTACCACCTCGGAAAATATTCACAAATATTAATTTTCGTTAGCATATTAAAGATTCTATAAAATACAAAACACAATATTATAATTTGTATAATATATAACGCGAAATTTTGAATTTACCATGTATCGGGTATTACATAACTAACCTGAATTGACAATATTATCTAATTCGTAATTTCTAAAAAGAGATTCGCAGCGTAATTTTATATTCATAAATATTAAGTTTAGTTATCATATTACAGATTTTATAAAATATAAAAAATAATATAATAATTTATATGCCTGTTTTGCGGACAACTTATAAGTTATTTGTGAGTTATAAGCCCGTAACAACTTATAGATGAGTGTTTGTCGATCCAACTTATAAGTCGTATTTACAACTTATAAGCTGATAAGTTAAATGTTATTAACGACGTACTTTTTCTTAAATTATTCTGATTTTTTGTTTTTTATTAACTTTAATTTTAAAATATATATTTTAAAATGTTAATTTAATTTAAAATTCATGAATTAAGATAATTATATTAAAATTTTATTTATTTAAATTCATTTAAGTAAAAAAAATTCTGATTTTTAAGTAAAATTATCCAAACACTTATATAACTTATAAGTATTCATCAACTTATCACAACTTATCAAGTCACTTATTCATTTTAAGTTCTGAATAAAACGGGCACAATATACATAACGTAATACTCGCAAAACTAAGCCAGATAAACCTTTTAAGATGCGTTTTAGTCACGTTTTGTTTAATTTCTAACACAATTCTTTAACTGTAATATTTTAATCTTTTTAGTTTATTTGTCTTTATTTTAATTTGCAATTCTTTATATTAAAAATTATTGGGTTACTTAGATAAATTAATATAATTATAATTAAAATCAGATATATCCTATAAAGTAATAAAATGCGGTGGCAACTTACGTCATAAATCTAATTATAAATATGATTTGTTACTTTGCATAAATATTATTCTAATTATTTTAATAAAATTAATGTAATGTCCTTTATAAGAGATATGTAATAACTTGCATATAAAATATATAAAAACTATATAAAAAATTATAAAGTTTTTTGAGTTATAAGAAAAATATTTCAATATGGACAAACAAAAAAATTGATTAAATTTATGTATGTACTTGGCAGAATTAGTAAAACTACATTAAATAATTATATTATTAAAAAAATACTAGAGAATGAAGAGCTTTTTCATCCAAAAAGATAAATTTTTTTTATCAAACATCATTATTTATTCAACATTCATATTTTGTTATTCATCCACATATTTCAACCATTCAGAAAATATTGTTCAAATTTAATAAACGACTAAATTTTATTTTTTTAAAAATGATCCGCAAATGACCTGTCCAATAACGAGAAAAGGCCCCAAATAACAACTTTTCAAATAAAAATGCCTCAAATAGCACAATATGAAAAGTTGGGCCCAAATAGCACTCATTAAAGCTACACGATGTAGCATTAAGATTTTTTTTAAAAATTGAAACAAACGCAAAATGATGTTGTGTCTTTCCCAATTTTGTTTTTTTTTTTAATTTTCATACTTCATTCTCTGTCACCCGGAAATACCAGTTAATGTTTCATCATCATCAATTATTTTTTATTTAATACTTTTTCAAATTTAAAGGTGTACCCTAATTTAAAATTTTTTTAATTTTTTCAGGGTTCAATAATCTCATTTTGGATTGTAGAAATATTAAAAATTTGAATAAAAACCACAACTACTTAACAATTTTTAACATTTTAGGGTTCACCAATCCCCTTTTGAATTTTAGAAACATTTAAAAATAAATTAATAAAAAGTACACCGATTTAGGGTTTAGGGGGCAAGCCTAAACCCTAATGAAAGCTACGGTATGTTTCGGGTTTTTAGGCCCCAAACCCTAGCAACCGAACTCTAATTATTAACGGTTTTTAATATTTTAGGGTTCACCAATTCCCGATTTGGGTTTTAGAAATATTAAAATATTAAAATATATGAATAAAATCTGAACAAAACACCAAGTAGCATTTTAACGTACAAAACGGCACCTCAAATTAAGTTTTAAGAGGAACCGACATGCAGAAGATAAGAAATGAAGGTAATGCAATTTGAAGTCGCGTTAGGTCTTTTAAAAAAATTAAAAAAAATTGTGTAACGTAACTTGAAATTACGTTTTGCCTCTTTAAAAATAAAAAAAAAAATAGTTCACAATGCCACACGAAGTTGCGTTAAGGTTAGAATTCTAAACACTACCCGATCTAGCGTTTTAGAATGCTATTTAGGGCCATATTTTCAGAAAATGACATTTGTGACATTTCTCTCCTAAATTGTGTCATTTGGGGCCAACACCCTAACTCCAATAACAATATCATATTAACACCACTAACAAACATATAAATCTGACACTCTATCGCATAACTAATTTAGCATACTATAACAAGAATAAAACGAAATACCATATTAATACCTTTTATTATAGGAATTGGCTGATTATTAACACTCATAAATTACTAATAACTCGTAAATTGCTGATAAATTATTGGATTTTAAAAATTGTCCAATAAACCACAAACCAGTACCTCAGCTAATTTATTCCAATTTCCGAAATCTGTAACCATGTTAATATCAAAAAATTCATGAAAGAAGGAATTTTTTTAAATACAGGTAAATTCTGTTATTACAAAAATTTCCTAACATTAAAAATCTTAGTTGTCAACAAACCAAGATGAGTATGTTTTTCAAAGCTACTAAATCTAACCACTTAAATTGATTTAGTTGGGTTCCGAGCTCCTATGCAATTGCAAGGGCCTCTTAAAGTTACAAATGGAAAGTGGCTTAGGGAAAGTGGCGCATAAGAGCATCTCCAATAGGGTGCCGAAAAGAGTGTCATGTGACATGACGTCGCATAACATTCTTGTCGGCTAACCATTATAGTAAGAGTGTCAAACAAAGTGGTCAATTTCTGACACCCTTCAAAAATGGTAAAATGGTACTTCATCACATTAAAGTCATACACATTTGTGTCTGGTTTTAATTATACATGTGAAGAGATTAGCAACCTTGAGTGTCAATCATTGGAGCAAAATTTTTTAAAAAGGTTGTCAAAATTGTTATTGAAGAAAGAGAAGATTATATATCAATATTTTTGATGATTTGGCAAAATTGACAATTTTGATTGGCACCCTCTATTGGAGATGACCTAAACTCATCTTAGGGAAGCCGTATACAATTAACTCCTTAAGGGGTCGTTTGATTCAAGGAGCGGTATCAGGTTGGAATTAGAAATCAGGTTAAATTAGTACGGAGTTAAGGCATCATATATGATATCATATGTTTGGTTGAGTGCTCGAATAAATATGTTTGATTTCAAAAAAATTGGGTCATTAATTTTAATTAATTTAAAATATTAATTCAATTTTTATTTTAATATATTTTTGGTTCACTGATTTTTTTTATAAACATTTATATTTAATTGATTAAATAGAGATGAAATGATAAAAATAAATTTGATTTCTCATACCCATCCCATATCCATCTCCCCCCTTGGTATAAAACCTATACCTTGGGGTTTGAGGAATGGGTTTAGAAATATAAATTTCTCCACCAAACATCATGTATGAGGTTGGAATGGACGAAACTAGAGATGGACATTCCGCCTTGCCCCTACTCAATCCGATCCCCACCCCGTTCAGGTCGGGGATTGGAGGAATTTTTCGGATTTAAGGCGGGGAACAGAGAAAAATATAAAAAGATTTCGGGGATGGGGGCGGGGACACGTTCCCCAACTCCGGTCCCAGTCCCCATTTATTTATAATTAATATTATATATATATATTAATCAAATTACTATAAATAAATATAATGTATATACATTCTTAAAGTTTAAATTATTTAACTTTTTTATAATATTAAAATTTCATAGTAGAATATGATTTAATAATACTAATTTTAATATTATCGTTTATTATAAATACATTTAAATTCAAATTGTTATTTAAAGTATGATGTTAAATTTAAAACATATTTTTGTATAATAATTTATTAATTATTTTTATTAAAAATGTATTAAAAATATATAAAGTTCTATTTGAAAAAAAAATATTAGAATCCCCGTTTACCAGCGGAGATCCCTATTCCCCGTTCGGGGCGGGGATTAGAAGCAAAATAATCCCCGTTCGGGGATCGGGGCGGGTTCAAGAAGCGGGTTAGAGTTCGGGGATAGGAAGCGGGGATAGCACTCCCCGACCCCGAAGTGACACGATGTCCATTCCTGGACAAAACTCATACCTGATTCTAGAACATCCCCACCTAAACGACCCCTAATTGTGTTGATATTTGTCAAAAGCATTTCTGAGCCCATGACAGCAAAATAAACTTCATCACCGCTCCGAAATAGAGCACCAATAATCCTTAACATCCTCCCCTTGTGCATCCTTTGCTCCATCACAATACTCGCATTTTGTTCCTTCGTGGAACCACTTAAACTCTCCGCCTATAAAACCTTCTTGAGTCCCTACTTCACGAGATCTTCTCATGTCATAGACCATATGAATCATTACATACTGTAATGACTCTGACTGCAAGATTCTGTACCACTTCCAGTTTCACTTTTCATTCTGTCAACAAGATGAATTTGCAACCATCCATTCCTGTAGAGTGCTATGATCTACTATTACATGAAGGAGTTAATTAATATAACCTGATTCCTTGGCAATTTGGGACCATATTCTGGGCTACTTGAAGCAAATCTTAGAGTCAACAAGGTACTAATCCCAAGGCACTTGGCTTGGCTCATTTCTAGGCTACCCATTTTTACATGACAAAGCCTCGAGTTTGCTCAACCAAATCTTGAATTTTTGTAGTTTTAATATGCAACCGCATTAGTCATTAAAAATGCCAAGAAGGACTGAGAAGTTTGGAGTATACAATTTCGTATATTTCAGGAACGGTAAAGATCATAGACTGCAAGAATAGTCAATCAGAGATGGCAGCTAAAATTAGCAAAGTATACATTTTGAAATTCAAATGCTGCTTCTGTCTAATTTAATAAACAGTTTTGCAGTGCGAGGTGTGAATGTATTTAAATGTATATATAGACACACATGAATCCATCTTTCTATAGCGATCCTGTGAAAGTCAAGCCCAATAGTTAAAAGCTAAATGGATTTGGGCTAGCGGCATACAAACTTAACTGCTTTTGGTTTCTCTTTCTGGTAACTCTACTCTATGCACACTAGTCTAATATTTGCTTCAGATGCCTATCCCTTTAATCGCGTGACATACTTTCAATAGCAAACATTCATGGTCAAATTGATAAAACATCAAGCTAACTTTAAAGCACAAAACCAAATCACTGCTGACAAGGAAAAGAAATTGCTGAACATTTGTGTAGTACGAATGTGCGTCTGTTGTAGTAACCTGTAACTTGACACAACTCCAACCTACTTAATGTGTACATTAATTTGTTGGCAACAACATTATGCAGTCTAAGATAAAATTTCAACAAACACAGGTAAGAAGTGGTGCGCCGCAGAAAAGATGATAAATTAAGTTATATAAACCTCACTGAAACATATTTTAGGCGGGTTGACAATGAAAACACAAAGCACTTGACAGCTGGTAAAAAGGGGAGAGTAAAAAACCTCAACCATCCTTCAATCTCCTGAGAAGCCTGGAAGCCCAGCGACGGAGACGACGCTTAAGTGTGAATCCAACAATAATCCCAGCAACAAAGCAAAACGCACATAGCTTAGAGCAGGTCGAAATTGAAACAACTTGCCTGTGTAACGGATATAGCCATTCAAGTAGAGTGATTTGTATAAAAATAGGAATTACAAAACACTGAAAAGAGTTAATAAAAATTGGTGTTGTGATGTAAGAAACTAGTACCTGGAAGAGCGGTTGAGCAAGAGGCGAGAATGGTCATGGTCGTAGGATGGATTGTTGTTGGATGGCGGCTTTAGAGCTTTAGTAATACTAGTAGCACCAACCCCATACTCATTCTTTCCCATTGCATCGCCCACTGCCTTCTTTAATCCCTCCATCTTTCCCAGGCCCCTAGGGTTCCAATCTTTTCTTCCTTCCCTCTCCCCTCTTTGCTCACTTTTACTTTAAATTATATCATAATAGTAAATAGATTAAATTATATATATATATACTAGTTTATATCCAATGCACGGGTTACTTTTAATAAGTTTAATTAATTTTTAATAGTTGTTGCATTTATAAAAAAATGATTCTATTCATAAAAAAAATGCTAACATATTGCGGTTAAAAAGGATAAGTGATTAGTTACTATCAATATCTTTATTATTATATATATAAAGGAAAACCCACAGGAGCTCTAAACGCGCTCGAATCATATTTATCTTTTTTTCTAGAGCTCCTCTAATTTAAAAATTAAAAATCAAATTTCCTTTTTTCATGTCCTAAATTTTAGGTATGGTAATAATTATAAAAGATAAGTGTCTAAAAATATATTAATAAATTCAAGTACAAATCAAATTTCGAATTTAAAACTTCCTTTTTTAAGTCTTATTTTTTAAGGAAATACAGTCCAAACCTTTTATAAATTGGATTAGAGATTAGATAAGATCAATACTATCTTTTTTAGGTCCTATTTTTTTGAAAAAAAATTGAAACTTTTTTAAAATTGGATAAGAGATTTTTGAAATTAAAATACGTTTAAAAGATATTGTTCAAAAATATGTTAATAAATTCAAATTCAAATCAAATTTCGAATTCAAAACTTCCATTATTTAAATGAAATACAATCGAAACCTTTTATAAATTGGATAAGAGATTTTAAAAGATTAAAACTTTCTTTTTTAGGTCCTATTTTTTAGAAAAGAAAATTGAAACTTTTTTTAAATTGAATAACATACTTTTAAAATTAAAATTCATTTTTGAAAATATTAAAAACTAAGTTTATTTCCTTATGTGTGTTTTGAATGTACTAACTTTCAATTACCCAAATTATAAAAATATTTCAAATACTATTACAAATCTTAGATTTTATATATCTATGTTTTTTATGAATTCAAGTTTGGAAAGTATCTATGTGATTCAGAATTGCGATATAAAATTTGAAATATCTATTCTAATTAATTCGTCACAAGCGGTGAAAATCAAAATCAAAATCAAATATGAAAAATATCTACAAAATATGTTAGATATATATTTAACATATTTAAATTGAAATACGAATTTAAAACCAACACTTTCAACTTAAAAAGT
>PHNY01008484.1:12662-24127 GCA_003724115.2 Anethum foeniculum
AATTAAGGTAGCTTCAACATTGTGGCGTGATGTTTGACCACCTTCAGCTGCACACACAAACAAAGAAAATAATTGTTGTGATTTTAATCTTTAGAAACTATGGATGTTGACTACATGTGAATATTTAATATGGCAACCATATATTAAACATTAGCTTGTTGAACTTTTACTAAGACTTGCCACACTAAACCTAAGTAACCAATCAATATGATCGCCCCAGTGAATTGCGACACATTTACTTTCAATCTAAATAGCAGGTATCCTATACTATTGCTGTTTGAAGTTTATTACTCTTTAACTTCTGAATTCTGATCTTGAAGCAGATAGCTAAGGAGACGCTATAAAGTTTTGAGGACTCAGATTCTGTGGAAATAATGGCATCTCTAGCTCAGATTCCATCTACCGTGTGTACAATCACCCTTTCGCAAAGAAGCTGCAGAAAACTGAAATTGTGCAAAACCTTAAACCATAGATACACATTCCTCCAAAGAACTGTTTGCTGCACAAAATCTTCTCCTTGGGAACCTTCACCTGTCACATATGCTCTTACTGATGGCACTGCAGGTGATTTTCTAAAGGAAACTCCCAATATTTTTGAAAAACTGAATTCCAACAAAACCTTGGAAGCTTCATCACCCGATACTGAGGAGCTTGCAGTTGATGAAAAACAGTTAACCTCGCAGTTTCAGTACCTCAGATGGCCCCTTTGGCTTTTAGGTCCTCTACTTCTCCTTGCCACGGGAATAGTTCCCACCTTGTGGCTACCCATATCATCGATTTTCCTTGGACCTAACATAGCCAGCCTCCTTTCCTTGACTGGGCTTGACTGCATATTCAATCTTGGTGCATCCCTGTTTCTCCTCATGGCCGATTCTTGTGCACGACCAGAAACACCAAATCGGGTTTGTATCAGTCAGGCGCCAGTGACTTACCGGTACTGGAATATTGTCGCAAGCGTCGCAGGCTATATCATTCCGTTGTCTTTGCTTTTCTGTTCCCAAAGTGGATTCCTCCAGCCTCAGCTTTCTTTCATCTCGTATGCGGTTCTATTGGGTCCTTACCTTCTGCTATTAACAGTACAAATACTGACAGAGATGCTTACATGGCATTGGCAATCGCCAGTTTGGCTAGTCACCCCAGTTGTATATGAAGCTTATCGTGTTTTGCAGCTGATGAGAGGATTAAAACTCGGTGCTGAGCTTGGATCACCAGCGTGGATGATGCATGCTATCCGAGGACTGGTCTGCTGGTGGGTGGTGGTCCTTGGTATGCAGCTCATGAGGGTTGCCTGGTATGCAGGGTTCACTGCTAATGCTCAGCAAAAACTGTCTACTCCTGCTGTTAGTGAAGAATCCTAATGTATGATATAAGCCGTGTATACTGATGGACATCTGCAGATTCATATGTAGAATGCAAAGTGAAAGCAATTTGTATGCAACTGTAGAACATTATGTATATAATGCATTAAACCTATAATATATGCTCAGCAACTCAACCTATTTTTATTGAAAGTAGGTCAATTTTAATGTTTTGTTAGTTCCAGAAAATGTATATTTGCTTACAATGCTAGTTTCCAGTGCCAATTCACAAGATGCCTAAAGCAAAAGGTGATATATAAGATAATTTTAGGGGGCTCTAATTCGAGTCAAGCTGCTTGAACTCGACTTGATAAATGAGTTCAAACTCAAACTTGAATTCGTTATCGAGCTCGAGCTTGAGTACATTTGTGAGCTCGAGCTTGAGTACATTTGTGTGCTCGATAACAAACTTGTGTTGAGCCAAGATTTTCCGTGCTCAGACTATAAAATAATTGACAGAAAAGCGAAGGAAATCTAGCTGGATTACGTATGTACGGGCTTTGTTTGGTGCCTTTGTCATCGACGCACAAGTAGATGAAGAAAGATTCTTGAAAGAGTTGATGGTCAAGAAGTGTCCAAGACTTTTAATACTATACTATATTGCATGATGTAAAATGCAAATGTACCGTGTAATTTATGGGACCCTAACTCATATGAACCATGTAATTTTATATATATCATGTAATTTTATATATATTTACATAAAGGAGTCGGAAATTTTGGGACCCTTGAGTACGGGGGCCCTAGGCACAAGTTTTACTCGCCTGTAATCAGGGTCACCCCTGATTATTACTTGAATTGATTACAATTATCACGAAGGCCATTCTCATGTGTTAAATTAAAACTAGCAAAGATTTCTTAAAATCCTTACTTAAAGTAAGAGGGATGTATTAATGGACAAAGATGTTGGATGGTACAAATGCAACTTCTGCCCGAAAATCTCACCTAGTCACATGTAAACATAATCCTCTTAATGCATTGTGCATTGATTCAACCCGAAGTGAGAGCTAGTTAAGGAGAAGAACAGTTTTAAACTTATAACGTACAGATAAAACTAATAAACTAATATAAAGCCAAGCAAAACACAATTTTAGCACCATTGCAGCCTCTACATTGCATGCATGGATACCTCTAAAGATGCTTAGGATTAGCCTAATTTTGAGATCAATAGACAAGTTAATGCATCATCATGTGATTAATCTAGATTTACTACCCTATAAATCCATAAACTGCATCTTAAAAATACATATCAAAATTTATTAAGAACTTAATATTGTATAAGATGATGAAAGTCTTGAGTTTGTTGATTCATTTCCTTATAGTTGTTATATGGCTCTCTCTTATAGTGACAGCTGATTACATTCCCTATCTAGCGGAACCAGCACCACCAACTACTCCGGTGGGGTTTTGGCCTCCATGGATTCCTAGACTACCACCACCAACTCCTAGAGTACCACCACCGACTCCCAGACCACCAACACCAAGACCACCACCGACTCCAAGGCTACCAGTGTTTGTAAGGTGCCTCTTACGCGAGTTTCGGTTCTGCTTTGGCGTCAGGTTTCCATGTTCAGCTGCATGCCCTTATAACTGTAAGATGGACTGTAGCATTTGCAGGCCAGTTTGCAGTAAGTTTACTAAATTATATCAATTTCAAATTTTAATTTTTAGGCAGCATACCGTATCAGTCTTGATCAAGAGTAATCATGATGAATACTAATTTATAAAATATTAAGAGTAAAGTTCAAAGTGGTGGCTGAATTTTATGCATTATTCCATGTATTCATAATGGTGACTAATCTATCATGTATTCTCATAATTTGCTGAAATTTTAATAAACCTATCATGTATTCTCGTGTTGTGTCTATGTAGGTTGCGATCATCCTGGTACTGTTTGTCAAGATCCCCGCTTTGTAGGAGGCGACGGCATTGCCTTTTACTTCCATGGCCGCAAAGATCAAGATTTCTGTCTGGTTTCTGATTCCAATGTTCACATCAATGCTCACTTCATAGGAAAGCGAAATCCTAAACTAACAAGAGATTACACTTGGGTGCAATCCATAGGAATGTTATTCGACAACCACAAAGTTGTTGTATCTGCTAAAAGAACATCCAACTGGGATGACAACGTGGATCGCCTCGCCATAACTGTTGATGACAAACCTCTAGATCTGCCAAAAGATGAAGAGTCAACATGGCGTGCACCCCATGCAAGTCCATCTGTTACAATTACAAGAACTCGCAAGACAAATGGTGTTAAAGTTGAAGTTGCCGATAATTTCAGGGTTACAGCAACTGTGGTTCCCATAACAGAACATGAATCTAAGGTGCACAACTATGAGATAAATACGAATGAGGATTGCTACGCACATTTGGAGCTAGAATTTAAGTTCTACAATCTGACAGACGCGGTGGATGGAGTATTAGGCCAAACTTATAGCAGCAATTATGTGAGTAAAGCAAAGATTAGCTCAGCAATGCCAGTGATGGGTGGTGCTGAGAAATATAAATCATCTAATCTGTTATCGACAGATTGTGCTGTTTCTAAGTTTGGCAGTGTTAAGGGCGCTGAGACGATTTTGAAGAACAGGGGAAATGATCAGTTTGAGTATTCTAGCTTGCGCTGCAGCAGTGGAATTAAAGGAAATGGAATCGTCTGCAAAAGATAGATCAAATATGGCTCCTGAGGAACTTGTCAATTAATATTGTAATGAAATAGTTAAGAACTTATCTATAAAAATAAACAAATAAATCCTGAATGAAGCTTGCTCCAGACAGGTCAGAAGAAGTGTAGCTGGGAAAGTTGGAATGCTACAGATGTCATGGATTATCCATATAAATATTTATGCACTTATATCTCTCTGGGTTTCTGCCGTTTCCCTTCTTCCATCTGAATCCAGGAAATAAATTTCCTAATAAATAAAATAAAATAAGCTATAGAAATATAACATCCCAGAGGTTAATTTCCAGATTTCTTAAGTTTACTACTTTCAGTATGAAAATTTTAATATCTATGAAATCTTTTTCTGTTTATTTGCTACATTGAACAACTTGTGGTTTAAATCTGATGCTAGACTAATAAATGTTGATTATAATTTTCTGTTATTTCAATCTTTTGCTTAGCATCTGTATGAAAGTGATCCACTAATACTATGCTCATATTTTGGCTCTTAAGGAAGTTAAATAACAAACATCAAGAAACAGTCGATTACGCACTAGCTACTTGTCGGTGAAAGCTAATTTGCATTGTATTGGTTGTCTGTATTGACTTGCCAAAGATGCTTAGATCTGTATGATCGTTTATGTAATTGGCCTCGCTGCAGCATCTAAGCTTTATTGTGTGATCAGTAGCCGGAATAACATGTTCCTCTAGGAACATAATAAATTCCTTACTGGTAGCTACTACATGTGCTTATAGCAAGAATAAAAATGACCTGTTGTGTTTTTCTTTTTTGCTAAGTAACTCGTGCACACCCATGGACCATGGTAACCCTTGACCTCTCCGGAGGAGTCAAGAATTCAACCACTGCACTCACACTCAAGATAATCCTTGACCTTTTTTAGAGGCAAAAACTCAACCGACCCTTGACCATTTCCAGGAGGAAGCAAAAACTCAACCAGTACACCAACCTTTGTTGACAAATGACCTGTTGTATTTAATTCTCTTGTTTGTGTGTTTCATCAACATTTTCAACCATCAAATTATTGTACCCATGTTACATCAACTAAGTGTGGTATAAATTATACATCATGGTATTTCAACCAAATATTTTGAATACAAGACCCTAAATGTAAAAGCTATTAAAAGACAGTGAAACTACACAACAATAAATTCCTATCAATGAAACTAATTTAGAAACTTATCAATGAAACTACATTAAGAAACAGTAAAGTTAATGCAAAATAGTAAGTTTAAGTTAATTCAGTCATTATTAAATACAAAATTCTGAACATCAAAATCGCTATAAAAGTAGCAGTTTATGTATGATAACATCATTATCAATTTCTAATTTTTCATTTTATCCATAATGACAGGCAAAATATGTTCTTCAGCTATTCTGTGCATCTTGTTTTTAGCCCAGTTGCCTATTCATGAATGTAAGTATTATATATACTTCTACAGAAATTTTTATGTTACCAGTATTTGATCCAACGTTTAGAAGAATACAAGTACTTGTAAATAAAACACGTATCCCACTTTTTAGATTTTTAAAAAGATCAAATGTACTTTTTTTCTAAACGCTGCACCTCGCCTTGTATGTTTAAAGTATTCTCGAAAGTCAAATTGAGAAAAACAAATAAAAATGAACCGACATATTTCTTATTTTGCGGAATAAATTACAGGCAGGCAAATTATTGATGAAGCTGAGCCTCCTTATCCTCCAAGATGCAATCCAGAAACAATTTGTGACAATGGAAAAGGAGTGAGAGTTACGTGTTATTGCTGTTATGGTTTCGAATCCAAACTCTGTTACATGTCTAAAGATTCATGTAATCAAGTTTGCAAACAACCACCTTCTTTAAGTATTGCTCCAAATCCATAAAAGAAGTAATACTATCTTTTCCATTTAGAATCATCATAAGTTTGATATTGTTATTGTTTAGTAATTTAAAGTCATAATATGTTTCTAACAGACGTGACTTATTGTTGAACTGAATTGAATTTTACTCATTTAGCTAAGTCTCCTTCCTAATGCTTCTAACAGTCACTAATCTATATAAGATTATACAGCAGTAAGCTAGTCACTAATGAATTACAATCTATATAATAATTCATTGTAAATAACGATCAAATGCAACTAGGCTTAGCAGTAAGAGGACTACAGCCATCGAAGCTTTTTTCAGTTTCATAGAGAACAAGAAATTTAAGTAGTATTGCATCACATGATAAAACCAATTTAAGAATCAGACTTAAACTTCTGGATAGAAGCATGAATCCGTGAATCAAGTACAGCATAGGCAGAAAATATCTAATAGGGACTATATTACAGGTATAAAATGTTCTTATCCTGGTGGGCTATAAACCTCACTGTTCCCCCATCCTTTCACCACAAGACTTCAATAAGATAATTACGACTTCGGGCAGAAATGTTTATATAAGTTCACAAGAACCCGTATAAACAAATCCAGGTCTTTTTTCTTGAAGGAATATATATTTTATGATAACTCATATTTAGTGCTGCACCCATATATACAAATCCATGTCTTTCTTGAAGGAATATATATTTTATGATAACTCATTTCTGGTGATATGCATTACCGATTTGGTCTCTGGCCCTTGAAATTTTAACCTCGGCCTGAATGGTAAGAGCTAATTTGTCAGATAAATTTGCATAGTAAACCTTGATGAAACCTGAACCCCGTACCTAGATAATATAAAAAATAACTAAATAAATACATATTTGATACAGATTACATAAACTACAGGAGAACTCGAACATAGAAATATACAGATCAATTTCTTTTACATTGCAAGGACTACTAAGTGGAGACGCAATGAGCGTGTGGAGGTACCCCCACAAGTTCTGAGGGTTGGTAACTTGGTATTCTTATAGGATCTACTGCCTACTTATCAAACACAGTGAGCCACCACCACATATAGTACATCCAAAACCTTTTATATATTAAAAAACCAAATTCAGGCACTTGTTTCGTTCTTCAATAAGTTAGCCACATTAAAGCCTCAATTCACTTTTTTTTGTTAACTAAGGCATTTGTATTTAAAATTTAGTATCCTTTCAAGCCACGTCACATATCTTACTGATTTGAAGATAAGAAAAAGAATAGAATTTGGAACCACCATGGAGTCTTTCAAAGTTCCAAAACAGAAACTACTTAACTCATTTGATGACAAAAAAACTATTAAATAAAAAAAAACCACACTTTTAAAACAGGCAACGATTTACACTATTTATAAACAAAAAATGTTAGAACCCAAATTTTTCAATAACCCAAATACGAAAAGGAGACAGGACAAACAAGTAGTGATGATTAACAATAACATAAAAAAGACAGGTGTAAAGACGCTACACCAGAAAAGAGAAACTTGTAAGTGTAAAGAATATGTATATGATATACCTATGTGGCTAACAGGATTTAGTGCCAGTCATCGGCTGTATCATCTGGCATCGACCAACAATAGTTGTAAAATCTTCGAGGGTTAGCTGCACAGGAAAAAGAAAATCAAAAATCAAAATATGAGCCTTTAAAATGGAAAAGATGTTGCAGAAAGATTTAATATTATTTACTGATTTTACATATTAGACAAAAATATTATCAACAGGGCAGGAACTGCAGATGGCAAATGTCTTGCCCCCACCTATCTTAAGATATGAATGTACATTTTTTTGAATTTCATCTCCTGAAACTAATTTTTGCCTCCCAATTATTAAGGCCCTAGATTCTCTATAAGCACTTCTGGGTTTAAATAGCCTGCATATGTTTTCTCTTTAGCGTATTCTCTATACATATTTGTTACCTGGAAACAATAGTGGAAAAAACTCATGGCATAATGGATAGGGCTTGTGACTTTAAATTAAGCTGGGTTCACTCCTCATTAGATATAATATTATTTCTTTTATAATGTATACTAAAAGAGATGCATACCAACTTCCTAGCAAGCATTGCACACACTGTCAAGATTACTTAATAAGAAACAAAAACTAAAATAAAACATTCGTTCAGATAATTTTTCCCGATCGAAGGGATATTTCTTTTCTTTTAATGTGCTCTTATATAGTATAGGTTATAACATGTACAGTCTTACATCATCTACTTCCTCTTATGAATATATCCCTGATATATGTGACTTGTAGCAGTTAGTTTGGGATTAAGAGGTTTATATTTTTCTCACATTCCGAAAGCTTGGAATCCAAGGCAAAGAGACAAATTTTATACAAACAAGAATAGAAAACTCGGACACTTTTAGTAGATGTATAATACAAAAATGTAACAAAGAACCAAGTAGAATTAATATCATGTGCAAGCACAACCTACTAGTCATGCAAGAAAATGAAATACAAGTAACAGTAATTACTTTGATGTATAAAATTTAATTCATTACTTCAATAACATTGATAGTGTAAAGCAGATAAAAACCTTTCCATCACCGTCATTATCAAAGATCTGAATCATATCTGCCATCTCTTTGTCTGACCAAGTAAAATCATGGGCAGCTGCTACTCTCCTAAGATCTTGTAGGGTTATGCTTCCTTGCCCCCCTTCTGTCAAACATCAGTCTATTTCAATAATTTGAAGAAAGAAAAGAGAACATAACAAAGGGAAGAGATTCAAGAGAATAAAAGAAAAACAACCAATTCTTTTATATATAAAAATATCACACATAGATGACAGGCAACAGACTGCCTTCATCCACATGTAACTAGAAAGCCAAGTAAAAATTCTATATATATAAACAACAGCCAGCTCATATTACCGTCAAAGTTGAAGAAGTGCAAGATTAGCTCATCTTCAGTCATTTGCACTCTATTACTGGTCTGCAAACATAAAAGAGTTTACTGTAAGAAGATAAAATAGGATGGAAAGAAAAACTATTCTCTTTACTATTGTAACCAAACCAGGCAAAAACTAACCAATTTTTTTTTCTTCCTCCTGCTAGTATCTTCCTTAACAGGTGATGTGTCCTTTATTTTATCAACATCACAATCTTTTACACGTGTGTAAGAGCTTTTTGAAGGACTCTGATCCACAACATTTAAAGAATCTGAAGAGTCTTGCAGTGACAAAGCAATTGCCTGCAAAAATAAAATAGAATCATATCCAAGGAAACATTGTCTGGATAAAGGCCACCAGCAGCTTATACACTTGCTAATTTTCATAAATATATAAGTAGTCAACAACAATAAATTCATCAAAATAATAAAGTTTACCTGCATAAGAGCAGCATCATCATCATCGTCAACAAAATTTGAGTTGCTTGAAACATTTTTATTGGCCACTTTCTTGCCACTAGGTGAATTCTTTTTCTTTGCCTGAAATAGCGATTTAGAGAAAACACCTAAACAATTAGATTTTATGTTTCTACATATTAAATTCATGATTTCAATATAAAACACCTGCTGAACAATAATCATCAAAAACCGAATATATAAACATTGAGTTGACAGTTTGTGTGTGTGTGTGCGCGCCATTCTAATAAAAACTAATTCTGTCTACAAACTAACTACTCGTGATACTAGCGGTGACCGGTGATCTGTACGACCGTGACATGTTTGTTGAGTATGATGGCTAAGATTGTTGCAGTAGAATTTATATAGTCATGTTTTACTACAAACTTTTGCAAACTACAAATCCTACAAACTGTATCTGCTGTAGACATATACAAGATTTCACCAAATATATAATAGGATTCACCATAAAATCTGAATGCAAAATTTTATTCATGATAAATATAACACATTCACCTAAAAATCCAAAAAAAAATAAAAATTATTTACTATAATTTACACAATTCACCTAGTTAGTAATTAAGCTAAAGAAGTTTTTCACTGTCGTGGAACATTTATATTAATTTAATGGTTTTCTATCAATTTTAAATTTAAAATTACACTGTATTGAAATTGTTCTGACTGCAATATATCTATAACTCCATGCCAGAAAATTTTCTAATAATTTATTGAGGTTAAGACCAAAACTACACTGTATCTATTATGTTCAGACTCAAAAAGAGTATTAAGCATCAAGATTACTACTTTATCAAGGTTAACACCAAAACTACAAGTATCCATTATGTTCAGACCCAAAAAAAATATTAAGCATCAACGTCATTACTTTATCAAGGTTAAGACCAGACCACAATGTATCTATTACATTCAGACCGTAAAAAATATTAAGCATCAAGATTATTAATAAATTGAGGTTAAGACCAAAACTACAATGTATCTATTAGTTCAGACCGTAAAAAATATTAAGCATCAAGATTATTAATAAATTGAGGTTAAAACCAAAACTACAATGTATCTATTAGTTCAAACCGTAAAAAAATATTAAGCATCAAGTTAATTAATAAATAGTGGTTAATGCCAAAACTATACTATATCAATCATGTTCATACCAAAAAAAAAAAGATATAATTTATAGAAAAAACAATCATACCTTCTTCGATTTAGCCACGGAAGAATCCTCACCAACATAATCATCATCATCATCATCATCATCATCTGCATCACTTTCAAAATCATCATCAGGTAGATAATCTTCATCATCTTTTTCACCCACTTTTTTTTTACCCTTGACATCTCTCTTTTTACTTTTCTGAGCCCTACCCATTAGAGAAGAGGCCATTTTATGCAACCCCATTGCTTCCATTCTTGCTTTATTCTCTGCCATTCTTTTCAATCTTTGCTTCTCATAGTCACTTACTTTCTGGGGTTTTTGTACTTTTTGCACCTCTTCTTGACCCGAATCTGACCCGGATGAACTGGAGCTTGACATTGTTGATGGGTCTGTGGTGATTCAAGAGGTTTTGTTAAAGGGTTTAAGCTCTGTGAAGAGTTGTTATATAATCCAGGCAAATCCCTAGCTTTCCCGCAAATATACCCAAATTCTTGAATTGAATTGCAACTCTTTACCTTTTATTTTTTTACCAGAAAAGAGCGGTATAAAAATTATAAAGTGCAAGTAATAAAAAGTAGGCCCCAAAAAATCATATTATTATTTCATAACTAGCTTGTACGGGTTTCATTAATATTTATATATTTTAATTTATATTATATATTATTAATGAAATTTTAATATAAATAATTAAATATTAGATTAATATTTATATAATTTTTTTTAAATGCATAAAATTTCAATTTAAATCAAATCGTATAAAATAATATATCATAGATGAGATTTGAACCATTAATGTTGTTTGTATTTTTATAAATAATAATATAAACTAGTCGATAAAGCCGCGCTTCGCGGCGGCGTTATAATTTTTAAAAAAATATCTTAAAAATTAATTTTATAATTTAATCAAAAAATTATGTATTTTATTAGTACGATTTCATAAATTATTTAAAATAATATGTTATCAAATTGATCATCAGATGAATAAAAAATAATTTTTTATAAAAGAACACAAAAGTTCAAAATTAAATAAAA
>PHNY01008512.1:4273-17389 GCA_003724115.2 Anethum foeniculum
TTCATGAATTAAAATAGGTCATCCTCAACCTTGTCCACATATATTACTATACATACAATATTTATATACACAGGAATCTAATCAAACATGTGGTGTGCACAGTGTTATTACAAATAAATAAAAGTATTACTTAAAAGAAATATATTAAGAAAGTGAAAGTGAGGAAGAAGATAAGAAGAAGATAAAGAACAACAAAGTATATGGTGGATTGAAGAGTGGAGACTTGAGTCTGTAATATTTGTTGAGAGAATGAAAGAAATTAGGTTTTAGTAGATAGGTTATAAGTTATAACGTATATATATGATTTGGGCCTATTGGGCCACTTTTTTATTAATAAATTTTGGGCGATATTTTGTTGGGTCTGGCGCCATGGCGGTAAAAAATGCCATATGGACGCCAAATCACGCCATGTCGACGCCATACAACAAGTACACTGGCGAGGTGGACGCCATAAAGTTTTCACACGCCTTAACGCCATGGCGTCGCCATGGCGACGCCGTATAAACAGTGGTTATGAATTGAAATAACACCACTTAATGTATTAGGGCCATAATTTGAACCAAGTAAATTGAGTGGAGTTTTTTTTAATCGAGTTCGAGTTTTTTTATTGAGTCGAGTCTGGTTGAGCTTATAAATTGTGTTTGAACTCAAACTCATGTATAAGCTGAGTCAAAGTCGAGATCGATCTTGTTAACAAGATTCCAAGTCTGAGTTGAGCTCGAACTACTCAAAGTTTTAAATTATATTGATGAACACAATAAAAAGTTCAACCAAACACTATCAAGCCCAGTCCATTATATTAGTATAAACTATGTTATGAGCTAGAGGGGAGTCAAGGTCAGTCCGTGTTTAAGTCAAGTTCCAGCCAAACGAGTCAAGCTCTTTAAAAACTCAGATTAACTCGAATTACATATTGACGCCCAAATTTTTGTTTTAACTTGAGCTTGAAATTGAACTCAAGCCAAGTCGAGCCTGTTTTATCGAGTTCCAGTTGTGGAATCACAACCCTAAACAAGTACTTGAAGACCCGCGACTTTGTTGTATTGTGTACTTGGTCCTTGATTGAAACTCTGGTTTAGCTGCGGTATTTAATGTTATTTTTCTATTTGTAAGGCTCCACATATTGAGAATTTAGATAGCTTGTTTTCTTTTATTTGATATGCAGCCTCTGCAATTAACACAGTGTTAGCAATATCATCATGTATATTGTGACTATTAAACAGGCAAATTTTCAGTCTTTGAGACACATAATTTTCAAAATTGTATATTATAATGTTAATCTCAGGCTACGTTATGAAAAGCATGAGTTTTTTTGCGGTTTGTATGTACAGCAAGATTCATGCATTAAATATTGGCAATTCTGCTTGATTTTTAAGTTGGTAAAACAGCACACAATAATACTTGATGCAAAATAAAGTAATTGCCCTTAATGAAGAAAACATCCAAATACAGAACCCTTATCACATGTCTCACTCTCTTCCTAAATCTAGAACCTGTATCACATCCACTTCACTTTCTCTCTTTTTTTTTTTTTTTTTTGCTAAACACTTTCTCTCCTCTTTCACTTTACTGGGATAACTATAGGGTCTTGTAACTGCTGTAACATATCAGGTGCTTCATTAATAAGGCATTCATCTTAAATGTAACCCTTATAGTTTCTTTTCAACTCTTCCACACGAAGATGGTAATGAGGATGAGAGTGATAATATCAGGGCCCGAGTTCCATCTAAATGACATTGTTAAAGTTGGGTGACATCAATTTATCTGCGTAGTGATCTATGTCTATTACTATGTTTATGGTCCACTCCTCGTACTATACTATTATATTGTTAAGTATTTTAACCAAGTATGTATATATATTAAGCTCCAATTGACTTTGTAAATGACACCAACTACCCATAATAAAAGCAAAATCAGTGAACTCCATTATTGAGAAATCATGGTAATTCTGTACTTAAAATGTCTAAAAATTAAAGTTGGAGCTTAAATAGTCAAAATAGGAGCTTATTAATCAATTTCGATTAGATCCATTATATACTGTGCATATAATCATGCTTCACGAGTTGTGGTATGAAATCAGATCTTGCGCTTTTTGCGAGTTTGTGCCTTTAGCAATAGTGATACTAGGAGTGTGTGATTACTACAAAAGTCGAAGTTCTATCCTGGAATAGTGGAGTACCTAGGTTACCTGGAATGTTGACTATAGTTTTAGGGAAGAATCTATACTTGATTCACCGCATAGTTTCCTGTTGTCGCAACTATAAACGACCAGCTTCAATTGATATCCATATCTCCAAAGCCTGTCATTTGTAAAGGGCCTGTCATGGTGCTTCCAACTTTCCCTTGTTTCACATAATGGAATTTTTTGATCTTCCCTTTTCCAAGTCTACTTAAAATTTTAATAAGATTCCTTATTCTCAGCATAGCTTACTCCTGCCAAAGACCTTTCACTTTCAGACTTATAAATAGATGATATATTTACATTATGTATTTATTATGTCAATGTAAATGCGATAAACAAGTGTTTCCAAACAATCCTCTTTCTTTTTGGTATAATCTTGTGTGCCTTTATTTCGGGGATGAATCTTATGAAGTGTTTATATGTTTCCTAAATACATAATTTCACTAATTAAACTTGCCTATCTTGCTCCAAAATTTATTGATATCTTGTCATTTTTCAATGGATGAACTAATGCTTTTATTGACTTTTTTTTTTTTTTTTGAAACTGATGCTTTTATTTACTTGATTTAAATTTTTTTTCAACCAGGCAAAAGCCAAGTCTGCAGCCAAGGCACATCATTGATACACAAAATGAGGCTGTCTTCTTTGGAGTTTGAATATCTGAAGAGAGAAATAACTCAAAATGACAAAACTGTATTGATTTCTTTAAACATTCTGTGCAGCCTCTCTTGTATGTTTACTGTTGAAAATTTCTGACATGATTTCTATTTCTTAATCCACATTGTCTGTGGTTCAGATCCTACAATATTTCCTGTGCGGATATTATTGAAGTGCATGAGTAATTTTGTCCTATTGGCAGAAATAATACTTCATTGATGCAACATCTTTGTATACAAATTCATCAACAAGGCTCTTGTTTCCTTGTCTGTCCCAATTGTGCATGCTTCTTGTTGGGTCAAGGGGTTCAGGGAATAGGTGGTTTTTGGATAATCATATTAGCATATTATAGTCATTCTTGATGGAAACAAACGTTTTGGTTTTGTAAACAAATAAAAAGTAAACAGGATATGACTAGACAAACCTGTGACTTGTGTTGGCTGTCAATTTGCCTAGTTGATGTAGCAAATTTGAACATGTTTCTGCATTCTTGATACGGTACAATCCTATTTTGGACAACCTTTGTTTCAGAGGGATATAACCTGTATATCATGTATAACTAGAAAATAAACGAAATTGAACCAAACAAGACATGTCCAAGTTCAACATTCCAGACACAGGTAGTGTAAAATGATACTTCTGGCTTGCCTTTGGTAATTCATAAATTTTGGTTTGAAGCTGAAATCTGTTGAAAGTCGACTCGTACGAGCTCAAAACCTGCTTTCAGATTTATTACCAGAAAATTTCCTATCAATCATCCCCTTGTGAAATTCAAAATCTCCACACATACAATATACTAGTACTATATTTTATGTGCATTAATGTCCTCAAAAACAAACTTTAGGGATAAGCTGTTTTGGGTTTAAGTGATATTGTTTCCTGTACTGGTCAGGCTATGTAGCAGGGTATGGGAAATCTTTTTACCAACAGTTGAAATCTTGGTGAAGACTGAAGAGTAAAGGCTGTCGGAGAAATATGGAGCCTGCTTTTTCACCAAAAAGACAAACTCATAGGCATGGAGGATCTTGTGCAACAGGATTTTCCAATCTCCAATGATGTTTTTCCCAATCTCACTTTGAGCAAGTGATAAACAAAAAACACACTTTTAAGAAATTGCAATTTTCATACATATATCTTGTTTTTAACAAGATTCGAATCATCAATCTCTCGTAAAAAGTAAATGTAGGGATACACCGCTCAACCTAAACCTTCGGTAAAACTGCAGTGAATTTGTTAAATTTAGTTGGTGCAGAGACATTTTTGAAGCTAATTGTTATGGATTCCTGCTCACAGCAATGTGTATTATAAAAATAGCGATGATATGTTACAAAAATCGTTTCCGTGACCGCTGCTTAAATGTTAACGTATAACCATCTTCAGTTTGGCAAGTTATCAGTTGAGAATCAATTTGACCAAAACCTGAGCCTCAGTGCAGAAAATGGAGAGGATACTTGTTGGGCAAACCATTCATCATACGCACTGATCAGCAGGCCTTAAAACAGCTGTTGTGTCAACCAATTTTTCCACTTTATATTTTGAAATCAAAAGATATCCCAATATTATTACTTTGCGCGATTCACGAACTTTCAGCCTTCTCTAAACTCACGAAGACTCGGAATTCGAGGCAATGAAAGGCAAACTCGGGATCTACTAGTTATTCTTAGCAATCTCTCGTGTCATAATTGAATAGCGGTAGTTGGTCAAAATTTTGACAAATAGTCGCTTATACATAAAAAACACCGATTCGGAAAAAAAACAAAAATTTGTCATTTAATTTACTTTAAATAGAAAATTTGATAAACAATTGAAAATAAGTTTGATTTAAAGGGTTATGCTTCATTTTCAGAAAAAAAGAACAATAAAATTTTAAAGTGATATAAGAAGTAAAGTTGTTAATTTGCAAAGATTAAGATCTATTTTTTAATATCTATTTTCTTAATATTGCAATATATATTATTTTGTGACATAAAAGGACTGTATCGTTTCAAAATTAGATATACAGGACTTTCAAATTCTGAAGCCAACTAGTAAGAAACCGATAGATTGTTTATAAAAATATTAGATTATATTATTTCAAGTTTATACAATATATATATATATATATATATATATTAAATTATTTAGTTTATCATATTATATTGATTAAATAATTTGATAATATATTCTTACTTTCGTATTAATCCTATATTATAATATCCGAGTCTACCCAGGTATGCAGTTAACCAATCAAAAATCAGGAATTATTTTAGGACCAATCAGAATTCAGGATTTTAATTCTGACCAATCAGAACAAGATTAAAACTTTCCTTATTTTTAGTCTACCCAGGTGTGCAGTTAACCAATCAAAAATCAAGAATTATTTTATAACCAATCAGAATTCAGGAATTAAATTCTGACCAATCATAACAAGATTAAAACTTTCCTTATCCCTGAGTCTACCCAGGTATGCGGTTAACCAATCAAAAATCAGGAATTATTTTATAACCAATCAGAATTCGGGAATTAAATTCTGACCAATCTTAAAAAGATTAAAACTTCCCTTATCATTCCTTTATTATAATATCTGAGTCTAACAAGGTATGCAGTTAGCATGGGTTAACCAATCAGAAAAATATGAATTATTTTAGTATCAATTAGAGCGCATTCCTAGACCAATCATATTATATTGGGAGTTTTCCTTATTTAACGTTTTCATCTAATTTTATTAATTATGGTTAGTTAACGATTTTAATTTATATATAATAATAATAATAAATTTTAATTAACAATTTTAATTTAAATCTGAAACTCGATACTTTACGAATCATATTGTCTTATTAGGTTTCCTTGTTCATCTTTTAGTCGAAAGTCAAGTCCAACCAAATTTAGACCACTGATAATCAATTTCTTCCCGTGACTAAATAATAAAAAGATATTATTAAATTTAACTACCAATTTGCTTGCTACATTAACCTGCTAAGTCCTACCTCATTCGCGGCCAAAGCTTAGATGTGTGAATTGTATATACTAGCTTATTGATCGCGCGATGTATGGGCGGTACTATTTCGTTTATTTGTGTATTTTTTTTGATAATTATAATAATTATTCTTCTTTATAATATTTGAGTTAACCATGTCATTGAGTTAACCAATCATATATTTTTTCATGTATTTTTAATTAGTAAGAGACAACACTTAATAAATAGACCAGTCAAATTACAAATCTTCTATTTTCATAAATATCTTTCATTACTTATAATATCTGAGTCTAATTAGATATGTAGTTAATCAATCAGAAAATTTACAATAATTTTAAATCAGTAAAATAAAACCCCTAATTTTAGACCAATCAGATTATATTAAAAATTTCCTTACTTATAATTCTCATCCAATTACACTAACCATAGTTATTTAATAATTCTAATTTAAATAAATTACTTATTTAATTTAACATATTAATATATTATTACACATTTTTAAATGCCAAAAAATACATATATATATATATATATATATATTTCAATAAAAAATTATCTGGTTACATTTTATTTTATTATATCTCTATCTTGAATTCTAAAAAACAGATTTTGACGAATTTAAGGCCCACGCGAAGCTCACGAATTTTTTTTTAATTTAGTGATGATTTAAAAATTATTAACCAACTAAAATTATCCCAGGATTAAAGATAAAAAATAGTTACGAATTTTGCATTAAGTATTCAATTATATTTAGAATCAATGAGAGGCTACACCTAAAAAAAAGACCAATCAAATCAAAAATCTCATTTTTCATACATATCATTCCTTTCTTATACTATCTGAGTCTAACCAGGTATGTAGTTAATCAATCAAAAAATCTTTAATTATTTTAGACCAATAAAAGATTACTCCTGAATTTTAGACCAATCATATTATATTAAAATTTTCCTTATTTACCATTGTCATCCAATTATACTAACCATAATGAGTTAATAGTTCTAATTTAAATATCATAATTATTTAATTTAACAGATTCATACATTACATATTTTTATATGCCAAAATATAATTATATATTTTAATTAAAAAATTATCGCGTTATATTTGATTTTACTTCGTCGCTCCTTTTTCTGTGCATATTCTTCCATCTTATAATATCTGAGTATAACCATTCTGAGTATAACCATGTAGGCAGTTAATCAATCAGAAAATTTTGAATTATTTTAGAACAATAAAAAAGAACATTTAAATTTTAGACTAATCACATTGTATTAAAAATTTTCTTATTTACTATTATCATCCAATTGTAGTAACTATAATTAGTTAGTAATTTTAATTTAAATATAATTTTGACTTAATTTAATATATTTATATATTACATATTTTTATATGCCAAGAATTACGTACATATTTTATTTAAAAAATTTATCGGGTCATGTTTAATTATACTTCATCTCTATCTCGAGTTCTAAAAAAATCATATTTTGATGAATTTACAGCCCACAAGAAACTCACGAAATTATCTGTAATTTAATGATGGTTTAAAATTATTAACCAAATAAATTTATTCAAAAACTAAAGATAAAAGACATGTATAAATTTTACATTAAGTATTCAAGTATATCTAGAATGCCTACTTATTTTTTGTTTAAATTTTGAAAATATAGTTACTTTTTAAATCTCTGACTAAAAAAAATATATTTCATTTTAGATCTAACAACTATCATTTATTAATTTCAAGATCTAACTACCCTTTGAAAGAGTTGATGAAAAAATAATCAAATTGGAGTTGAAACAAATAAAAAGAATAAATCTACTTAGCAAAATATTTTTATTGGAATTCGTTTATCTATTTTTGATTTTATCTTGAGTTATATAAATTAGATTTTGACGATTTTATAGCCCACGTGAATCTCACGAAATAATATATAGTTCAGTGATGATTTAAAAAGTAGCATACAACTAGAATTATCCTTAAATCAAAGAGAAAGACAAGTTCTGATTTTACATAAACTATTTACAAATAACATAGTACTCTTTAGACCAATCGCCTTATATTAAAAAAATTTTCTTATTTATAATTCTCATCCTCCTGTACCAACCATAGTTAGTTAATCACTTTAATTTAAATATAGTAGCCACTTGATTTAAAATATTTATATATTACATATGTTATATATATGTCAAATTATAAATATATATTTTCTTAAAATCAGTTACGAGTATACAAATATTTCTTGTCGAACTTTGATTAGTCATGTTTTGTTTGATTTAATTTCAGCTCTATCTTCGATTCTAAAAATCAAAATTTCACGAATTTACAGCCCACGCGAAATTGCGAAATAATCTTTGACTTATGGATGGTTTACAAAGTATTCCCAACTAAAGTTATCCAGAAACGGAAGCAAAAAATACAGTTACGAATTTTGTATTAAATTTTTAATTATATTTAGAAAACCTACTAATTTTGGTCTAAAAATCATCAAATATTTATTCGTCTATTTAATTCAAGATTTAAAGTTGTTTGCAAATAGTTAAATAAATAAAAAGAATAAATCTGTTTTTCAGGAAAAAAAATTATCGGGTTTCGTTTGATTTTATTTCCGCTTTATCTTAAATTCTAAAAATCATATATTAACGAATTTACAACACACACGGAGCTGTCAAAATAAACTTTAATTTAGAGATGGTTTAAATAAATTTATATTAAAGCAATAAGAGATCACACCTAAATTATAGACTAATCACATTATGTTTCAAGATTTCCTTAACTATTATTAGGCTAGGGTAGAAAGCGGGTTTAATACAGTATTGACAATCAAATTGAAATATAACGCATAATATGAAGAATAGTTTTTATTGATGTATAAAAAATGATTACAAACTATAAACTACTCTCTCAAAGGATAAAAGATATCCTTGAGAGCTGTTAAGTTACACGAATGATAGTACGGTAAGCAACATTTTAATGTAAATCTAAGCTATGTTTATATACGTCACAAGGTTACACTGTCAATTACTTGGATATGATTTACATGAATTATTGAATTATAATATATTCTATAATACGATAACTGCCTTATTTTTTGTTTAAATCATGAAATATAAATATTTCTTTATTTTCAGATCAAACAGCTATCATCTATTTATTTTAAGATCTAACGATCATTTGAAATAGTTAAAAAAATAATCAAATTGGAGTTGAAATAAATAAATAGAATAAATTTCCATAGCAGAAAAAAATATTTATCGAGTTTCATTTGATTTTATTTCGGTTATATCTTGAATTCTAGAAATCAGATTTTTGTGATTTTACAGCCATGCAAAGCTCATGAAATAATCTTTAATTTAGTGACGGTTTAAAAAATACTATCTAATTAAAATTATCCAAAATTTGAAGAGAAGAGACGGTTACGAAATTAGCATTTAGTATTCTATTCTATTTTGGATATCTAATTTTTATTTTGAAATCATGAAAATATAAATATTTTTGAAAATATATGATCTGCGAATTTGCACCTCAAAATGTAACTTTATTTTTATTTTTCTGAATGTTGATTTTGGGATTTATTCAGTTGCATTTGCTGCTCTTTTTTGAGTTGGTTTTGGTTGCATATGTTATAAATACATATGTATTTATAACATATGCAACCAATTTGTGATTTTAAAGCCACGCAAAGTTCATGGAATAATATTTAATTTAGTGATTGTTTAAAAAGTGTAATCTAATTAAAATTATCTAAAATTTGAAGAGAAGAGACAGTTACGAATTTCAAATTTAGTATTCTATCCTATTTTGGATACCTATTTTTTTTTTGATTGAAAACATGAAAATATAAAATATTTCTCTTTTATCCAACGACTATCATCTATTTATTTCAAGATCTAGCGGTGTTTATTATTGGTTGTCAATGAATAAAATTTTGGATAAGATCTCTTTGACTCTTATTATAGGATAGAATTTAATTGATTTTCCTAAATATATTTTATATCCGATTAGGATCACCAAGTACATATTGGAATCACCAGAATCGAGTTAGCACAACACATGCATTTTCATTTGCTACCACTTATCAACACAGATCCACGATCATGATCACTACTAACATCAATATTTATAGACATCAAATATATATAGATAACCAAACACAAGCTGGAATCACCATGAAAATTACAAGACTAGACCAAAAAATTTAAAACAAATTATGTGTGTGGAATTGAAAACAAAGATGGAAAAGATAACTTGGAAGAAACAAAATAATTTATCAAAGAAGCATGCATGGGTGAAAAACAGACTTATATAATATAAATAAATATGAAAAATGGGTAAAGAGTAAAAAAAAAAATTAACAATCAAATTTCATTTTTCTCGACTTCGTTAAAAAGATGAAGACTGACAGAATAAATGAAAAGAGTACAAAAGTGTCATTCCAATTTTTTTTATCAATTACGTATATAATAGATTTGCCAATATTACTCAATTTATCTAACAAATGGTTATAATAAGTAATTCTTCGATAAATATACAAAACTCTCACCTAACTTTAAGTAATAAAAATAACATTATTATACAAAGGAGGAATGGGTAATTTTGAGGGGTTTTTTTTAAAAAAAATATTGTTCTTATACATCTTTTTTTTCCAAAAATACGGTAAAATTAATTACAAAAATACATTTTTTTAAAGTTCTTATTTGAAAAATACGTTCTGCGACTTTGCACCTCAAAATGTAACTTTATTTTTATTTTTCTGAATGTTGATTTTGAGATTTATTCAGTTGCATTGCTCCCCTCTTTTTTGAGTTGGTTTTGGTTGCATATGTTACAAACCAAATCGATTTCTATTCAATATCTGAGCAATAAGAATCAACAAAAATAAATTTGTACTTCTTCGTGACATTATGTCAAATTGTAGATTTCCACGAAAACAAATAAATTAAATCAACAAATAAGCAACTTCATGGTTTATGAATCAACTAAAAAGCAAACAGAGTAGCCAAATTGTAATTTTAGAAATAACCAAATCAACTAATTGCAAATTATCGTAACGATGAAGGATGATAATGACGGTAAAGGATGATAAAGACGTGATGGAGGTTGAAAAAGGAGAGAAAATGTAGGAGATCGTGTTGTTGAAAAAAAAGATGAAGAAAGTGTAATAACGAAAGGAAAAAAGGAGATATCGTATTTTGGAAAATAAATTGGTAAAATGTATTAGTTTTTGTAAATTCTCTAAATTTAATTATACTTATTATTTTAATATGAGTTTAAGGATTTCGAGATAAAGTTCAAGAAAAATTTCCCAAGGAAGTCATTAATTTGTGTGTATTTAATTAAGAATATAACTATTCACTTTCCTAATTTTAGAACAAAGCAAAATAATGGTAAGTAAATAAATGTCGAGATTAAGTTTTTTTTATACTTTCCTCATAATATTAAGAAAAATATAATGAGATTAATCTAAGGATCCTTATTCTTTTACAAATATTATATAATCGTAAAGATTACTGATAATTGTGGGTCTGCGGTTCGGTGCGTAGCACGGGTAAAACGCTAGTATTTTTAAAAAATTACATTTCCATTTAACATATTTTGAATCCTAGTAAAATATTTAATTAATAATAATATAAATAATCACCTTAGAAGTATATATAAAGGACAAACAACATAAGAGGTATTGTTGTATAAATTTTGAAAAATAATCCAGGTAAATTAATAAAAATAAATAGCGGTATTTTGATACCGGTACTACCACGTTTTACTGAAAAGAACTTTTCATTATTGTTACATATATGGTATTAGTATATATAATATAATTTTTTTTAATTATTATTATTATTATTAACAATTATATAATTCTAGAAGAACTTATTGTAAGAGGTGTAGTAGTTGTATTAATATTATACATATCAATTCAGATATTCGGTTTAGTTTCGAATCAACTTTCAGATATATTATAATAAAATACAATTCATATCAGGTCGGATTAGATTTGATTCAGGTCTAATTTCGATTTTATACGAATTGAAATGGTTTTAGTTATCATCAGACTTAATATTTTGAATAATTTTTGTTCAAGTAATTTTTGGACCAGACCGATTTCAGATCCTTATTGGATTTGATTTTATTGAATCAACATGAGTTCAGATCAGATGGATTAGGATTCAGTTGGATTTCGAACATAAAATCGACCTTGATTCTATAATTTTCGAGTTAGATTTACTTTGCCACATAGGCTATATCTAATTTATATAGAGTTTTTTGAAACTTATAATAAAAAATGTAGTAGTTGTAAATATAGAGATTAATATAGATCAGATTGATTAGGATTCAGTTGGATTTCGAATATAAAATCGACCTTGATTTATAATTTTCGATTCGATTGTTCGAGTTAGATTTACTTTGCCACATAGGCCATATCTAATTTATATAGAGTTTTTCAAAATTTATAGTAGAAAATGTAGTAGTTGTAAATATAGAGATTAATATAGTTAAAGATGCATTATATGTTAATAAAATAATTAATTAATATATTCTTAGTTTTTAATTGATATAAATAATTTTTATTTTGATAACTAATACATTCTTAAATAATATATTTTGAAGTTTTAAAATTAGTATATTCTCAATTTTTAATTAATATACCCATATCTTAATTAATAATTAATACATGCTCGGTTTTTAGTAAATAGACTCCTAATACGTAAACTCACTGTTAAGAGGAGTTTGTGCTATTAATAAATTATTATAATTAAAATTATTAATAATATTATTATTATTATGAATTAAATTATTTTAGTATTATGTGGCATATAAGAGGATGTCTTTGTTTTTAATAAAAAGTATAGATATACCATTAAGAGGTTCCTTCTTTTAATAATAACTAGCTTAGAACCCGTGCGATACACGGGCTTTTTTTTTAATATTATATAATTTTTTAATTTAATTTTAATTAAATTGATAGTGCATTTTAGTTTAAAAGGATAATTGGTTGGTTACTAATAATTATAATATTATTATATTTAATTAAATATAATTTTCCTTATTATTTTTGGAAAATACGTGGAACTTGGTTACATAAAATAAAAAAGGTAAAAATGATGTTTTTTATTTGTTAAAAATAATGCTTCAAACCCATGCGATGCACAAATTTTATTTAATATTATATAAATTTTTTTAATTTAATTTGGAATAAAAATTTAATATTATATCTTTAATTTTATTTAAATTGATAGTGCGCCTTAGTTGAAACGGATAATCGATTGGTTATTAATAATTATAATATTATTATTTTATTTTATTAAAATAGAGTTGTCTATAACA
>PHNY01008524.1:0-22158 GCA_003724115.2 Anethum foeniculum
GCAGTGAATTAAGATCATACATTGTTGCATAAGTGCATAGATAACTAAAAACCGGTCTCTGTGGGAACGAATTCTACTTATTCGTATACTTCAAGTTGATCACGTGCGCTTGCGTGTTTTCGACCTAACAGTCATCTTTCAAGCCTTATTGAAAAACTCAAACACAGCTAGAGTTGCAAGGAAGATCGATTTGATGTGGTTAAATAGGTTGGTATATAGGGGTCACTAATAAGGATCAGACTGAAGAAACCAAACCGCAACCTAAATGCTTTCAAATTGTGAGGTTAAATAGGTTGAGTATATAGTGGTCAATGATATCATTGAGATCGATCATATTGAATTTATCATTCCGAAATACTCGGTTTAACCTCCTATGCTTGTAAGTCAGTTTCACAATCCTTTGCACCTAAAGCAGTGCAAAAAGTCTTTCTCCAATCTACTTTACGCAACAGCATCGCGTGATTCTTGGCTTCTATAAAGCTCATGGTCTTATTTTTTACAACAATGGGAGAATGGGGGAGATTTAAAATGAAAGGGAACTACATTTATGTTTGTAAATACTTAACTATTTTTAGTAGGGATATTAGTGCAAATACATATTATAACCTATGTATAATTATAGTAAAGGGGTCAAAGTGACCTAGTCCGGTCGTCAGGGGCATATCTGTCATTTCAAAAATATTATTAGAAAATACATCTTCTTAATATATAAAATAGAAATTAAAAATACTACTAAATTGTATATCTTGTCAAAAAATTTGTGAATGAAGTTTGAAGTTATTCTTTTACAATTATTATGAAAACAAAAAATAATTGCATACAATATAATAAAGTTAAAGTGAAAATTATAGAAAAACATGAAATTTTATGCGAAAAATTCAATAACAATTTAAATAATAAAAAAGTAACGTTAATAAAACAAGTATAATTAATACCGTATGTGACAATTATTTTATAAATTCTGTGAAAAAATTCTTTTACAAAAATATAATTAGTATAAAAAATTTATAAATACGATTAATAAAGCATATCGTGAATTACAAGGTAATAAAGCTAGTACGTTTAATATGTGGGGCTAAAAGTAGGGGTTGTTAAATATGACACAATGCGAAACCTAACTCGAACCTGGCTCGAGACAATACGAATTTAGGTCAAGGGATTTAAGGTTCAGGCCAGGTTGGGTTGGGCATTAGTTTGCTAAAAAGATTGGGGTCGATTTATGGTCCATCCAATATACGTAAACCCGACTTGTTTATTTAAATATACATATAATATATACTATATACATTTTATAATTTTGGGCCGGCCCAGTTCATTAATCCATCAATAATAAAAAAAATTCATAAATATCCTTTTATCATTTCATCCCCAATTCGTATCCTTCCTTATTAGCCTCGAATCTGTCTTGTCTCTGAAGCCTATCAATTTGGTCCTAATTTGGTGGTTTCTCAAATCAATCTTCAAGCAAATCCCACAATTTGGAAACTCGGACAATCAATCATCAAGTGGAAGTCTCAATTTCAGTAAGTTTTTAGTATATATGTATGTTTAGTAATATATATTAATGTATGCTGGTGATGTGTATTTCTTAAATTTATGTTATATGTAATCTTTAATGATTTTTTTATCTTTATCAATCACTAAACAGATATATTTCTAGTTTAAGTTAGATTTGTATGAATATGATTTTACAGAGATCGGTTTCCTTGTAATTTGAAGCGTTGATTTTCAACTCATGTCCAATAAGGTCGGGTTCAGGTAAATTGTGGTGTAAACGGGTTGAGTTTTTTCAACCTGTTTAGGTTAGGTTCATGTTCACCCAACACAAACCTGACCCATTACTTGAAATTAACACGTGCGGCTAAATGTTAGAAAATACAAAGATTATTTGCCAAAAGTTTGAATTTTTCGGGTCTTATTTCATCAGGTTTTTTATTTGTGTATTTAAATATCTTTATAATGATAAAATCCCCAAATATCATATAAGACTTCTTTCATATACACTGACTTTTATATTAATATCGTTTTGGGTCTCTTCTTAGGTTATGATCCATCGTAATTCTCCATTCTATGTTTATATTTTTGTAAAATTCTTGGGGTGGTTGATTTTTACCAATAAGTCCATCCAAGTTCCATCTTTGTAATTGTTTTTATATCATAATTATATTTCTAAAATATGTCTTATATCAGTATAACTGTATATAAATTATGTATAACTTAATATGTTTTTTATATATAATATTTAATAGGTATATTAGTTTCTCCTCTAGAAAGCATTTATCAAAAAAATGGTATTACATACCTTTACATGTCATTCTCTCAAATCCCACGTAGCTTTTCCACACTATGATTCTTTGTAAAACTTTTTCTATCTAAAATCTCTATCGGGTGTTTTACCCTATGATTCTTTTATAAAACTTTTTTTATCTAAAATCTCTATCGAATGTTTTAAGTGCAAAAAATCTTAAGATGAGTAATTTGGGTATTTTTAAAGTATATTTATGGGAAACACATTATGCATATGTGACAATTCGAGTCAAACCCCGAGTCTTTTTTGAAAATCCAAAATAAATCGAAGCCTAGTGGCCCAAATGCAGCCAACTTTCGTAACCCGAAAGGCCCCCACAAGCCCAGCACAGGCCCCCAAAAGATCATGATTTGTTGGTGCACTTAGTAGTAGTAGTAGTAGTAGTAGTAGTAGTAGTAGTAGTAGTAGTACTTTGCCTTATAAACTAAACAGAAGTCCAAAATCTTATCAATGTGGGATTAGGGTGTTATAAACTCCCTCACTTAAACTCTTGACGTCCCGTCAGGCCTGAACAGACAGCCCATAGGCCCAGATCGTACCTTTTTAGCCATTTTGGGATAATACCAGCTGCTTTCGTGTCCCCACCTCCAGACCTCTGCCTATCGTGGGATAATGCCACCAGCCTTCGTGTCCCCACCTCTCTAGCCACCTCCAGACCTATGCCAATTGTGGGATAATACCACCAGCCTTCGTGTCTCCACCTCTGGCAACTTGACGACGGCTCTAATACTATATATGAAAACCCCGGTCAAATTTCGAGTCCAAAATAAATTGAAGCCTACTGGCCCAATTGAAGCCAGCTTGGTTAATCCACAATCCCACCACAAGCCCCCAAATCATCATAATTTGTTAGTACACTTACTAGTAGTACTTTACTTTATAAACTCAACAGTAGTCCTAAATCTTATCAATCTTTAGATCCCGAGTCTTTTTCGAAAATCAGGTCAAATCCCGATTCCGAATCCGAAATAAACCGAAGCTTACTAGCCCAAATGCAGCCAACTTGGGTAATCCACAAGTCAACCACAGGCCGGCAAAAAATTATGATCAGTCAGTACACTTAGTAGTTGTACTTTGCCTTATAAACTGACAAAAGTCCCAAATCTTATTGATGTGGGACTAGAGTGTTACAAACACCCCCACTTAAACTCCAGACGTCCTCGTCAGGTCTGAACAGACAGCCCATAGGCCCAGATCGTGCCTCTCTAGCTATTGTGAGATTATACCGGCTGGCTACTTGTCCCCACCTTCGGACCTCAGTGCATTGTGGGATAATACCACCAGCCTTCATGTCCCCACTTCCGGCAACTTGACAAGTCAAGCTTTCGAGAGTCGGCAAATCCCGAGTTGTTTTCGAAAATCGGGTCAAATCCCGATTTTTTGGTGCACTTAGTAATAGTACTTTGCCTTATAAACTAAACTGAACAAATCCTATTGATGTTCAAATCCCGAAGTCTTTTCCTAAAATCGGGTCAAATCCCAATTTCCGAGTCTGAAATAAACCGAAGTCTACTGGCCAAAATGCAGCCACCTTGGGTCATCCACAAGCCCGCAAAAGATCATGATTGCACTTAATAGTAGTACTTTACCGTATAAACTGAATAGAAGCCCCAAATCTTATCGATTTGGAACTAGGGACTGGGGTTACGGCATACCTTGCATTGACGTTAAAAGAAGTATCGATAGACAAAGTTTCCCATTCTCTCCGAGAAGAGTCCCATGTAACACACAGGTAGCTTTTACATTTTTCCAGAACTTAACATACATTGAACGGAGAAATCTTTGAGAAAATAAGATCTTTAATATAAAATTCTTACTCATGTCTACTATGTTTAGCATAAATCTTTAGTTGCTACGGGCTAAAAGAAGATTAATCTTTAATGTATTGATTTTATAGAAATCTATCGTGAATTAGTTCTAAGAATACAATTTTCACCCACTTTAGTCCAACATAGGGATCTGCATTTTCTTCTATATAGTGCTTAGCAAGGTTCCATACCAATAATAGAGTTATAGTTGTTGTAAGCAAATTGTGTGACAGCTCCATGTAATCTCGTTTTTCATGTCTAAAACGTCAAGCTTTTCCATTGTTTACCCATGTTGACTGAAATGAATATATAACCTGTATGGCTAGTCGATCCAGAACGACCTTAAACATACCTTTATGCGCAAATGACATCTTTGGCATGTACAGTTTCTGTTCTTGTTCCCTTGGCATTCCAGTGTTTGCATTTTTAGAACAGAATTTGTATGTTGTGTAAGGTCATCAAATCATGTGTATGTTGTTTATGAATTTTTCTCCTCGTTTTTGGATTAGATAGTTCAGTCTCGTGCAAATAAGTACCAGCCTTTTAAATTTTGTATGTGATTGTGATATGTGCTCTTATAGTGGATTTACTTTTTGTCTGTGGCTAGTTCCTTTCATGGTCTTCTTATTTTTCAGAGTTTAGTTAAGCGTTCTTCCTAAAACATGCCTTCGAAACGCTCACTTGGACATGGCAGTGGTGAGGGGATCGCTCAGCGGGCGCCTGACACACGCTCAATTGTAATTAGGCCACCAAAGCCTATCAGNGAAGAGGAAAAAATGGAATTTCAGAGACCATTTACTACACTCTTCCGAATCCCCAAGGGCCGTCCTTTAAACCGCCAGAGATTTTAACTGCTGCAGAACTCGAAGAAAAAAATGCACTTTTGAGTCAGATTGTACAATCAGATGAAGAAATGGAAAAAGATGATGAGAAGGTGCCAGAGAAATGAGTTTATCAGAAGTGTATTAGCCTGGTGGATATTGAGTTGGGGGTTGATCATGTGTGTGTGAGTATGTAGTATTTACCTCAAGATTGTGTGGACATTAATTACTTTTCCTGTTCTTCTAAAAGTTAAAGTATGAATGCTGTTGAGTAACTTGTTCTTGTTCTACATTCATAGAAGGGTTCCCAGTAAGTATTTGAAGTTGAGTTTATGAACCTTATAGAACCAATACACAAGGTGTAATCTACAGTCCTCAATACCGGTAATCGTCATATTCGTGTCTTTATTTGTGCAGACTCTTTCCTGTTAATTTTTTCTTCTAGGAATTATGAATTGCAAATATATATATCAAAAATAGATATAGCTCTTGCTCTTAATTGCCTGCTGTCAGTTCTATGGAGCCTGGGAGGTAAGGAAGAGCTGATTCTTGTACTTGTTCCTTGTTTGGAATTCGTTCTTTTAGCTGACTGAATATCTGAAGAAGTTACATGTGTATCTACGAAGAAGTTACATCTATGAAAGTTTTTTTTGGTAAGGAATTATTTAGAAACTATCATTTATATCAGTGTAAATCATACCCTTAATTTAGGGTGTAAACGAGTTAAACTATTCGTGAGCTACTCGAGTTCGGCTTGTAAAATATTCAAATTCAATTCGATAATAATCGAGTCGAGCTTGAGATATTTTAATTCTCCGTCGAGTCGAGCTCGAGCATTAAATATGCGGCTCGTAAAGTTCACGAGTTTAATAGAGTTTTTATTATTTTAAATTTTTTATATTATGAATATATTTTTATATAAATATTCAATATTTATACATATTATATATTATATATTTCGAATTTTTGACAATATTTTAGTGCAATCAATTCGAGTTTTCGAGTCGAGCTTGAACATTTTGAACATTTTACGAGCCGAGAGTCAAACTCAAGTCCAAATTTTGTAATCTAACTTTGTAATCGAACTTGGTCCGGAGCTCGGCCCCGTTTGGCAAATCTTAAGTAACTTATAAGCAGAAAAAGTACGTGTATATGTACTTTTTCTGAAAATAAGTAACTTAATTTTTATAAGTAAAATAAGATTTGATTTTCAATTCTTATAATAAATATTTATATTTGANNNNTACTTATAAGCAATAAGTTAATTTGTCAAATATGCACCGACTTGCACAGTGCCCTTAATTTTAAGTTATATTATAGGTGTACACTTTATACGATGAAAAGTCAAAAATATACTTAAGAATTTATAATGAAGTATTTTTATTAATTAACCCTCGTAAAGGTGAGGGCTCCGAGGGAGATCAGAAAAAACGGGAGTTAAACATTCATCGATTCGATTACCAAATGGATATTTCAGAAACGGTATAAGACATTTATTTATCAAGATTAAATATATGCTATTCTTATTATGCTAAACTGTAAAAAATTGTTCGATTGACAAAATAATTCATTTATTAAATATGTATATTAGATAAAATTTTACTTCACATGTTTAAACGTAAAATTATAATAATCAAAAGTTTTATTGTCATCGTGATATATTGTTAACATTTATAGTAACTTTAAAGTAAAAGAGTGACAGCTTTTTATTAAATAAATTTTTAAAGTTTTTTTGTGGTTTTAAATAAAAAAATATACATATAAATTTCAATAGGCGACTACATGGACATAGGCTGACATAATTTAAAAGCCACATATGATAAACTCGAGAACCGGTTGCATAATATACTGATTGTGCAGAAAGTCAAAAATACTTTACTCTGTATCTCCATTACAACCTGGTTGCTAATTGTTCTAAGAGCCTTTTATTGGACAAACAAACATCCACCAATATATTTTGCTAATCTGTTGATCTTTTCCTGAGGATATTTAATTCCTTTGGACATTTAGTTCAGAAAGCTCTTCCGGGAGGTTCAGCACAATTTCAGCATATGCTTCAGGCAAACTCATAGTCCGCAACGCATCTTCCGCGTATATTAGCCGCAATGGTACATCTTCATTTTCTGATACTCCACTTCCTCTTCTCAAATTTTCAGCACTTGAAGATTTTTTCACAGGCCAGGCCAGTACACTCACTCGAGAGGGTAGAATAGACAACAAATTTGCGTATCTCAGACCGACAGTTATCTTGCAATCACAATCGTCTAGCATGAATTCCACCATGTCATAAGGAAGACTGTGATAAAGTTCTCTGAGTTGATTCCCATATAATTCCTTAACAAGGCGCACCTGCTCCCTTCGGTCAACATAAGCTTGCAACAATTCACCAATATGATCTATAAACTTTATCGCATTTGAAGATAGAAACTCACTTTCTGCTTCCCGTATTGGCAGGAAAAAAGGAACTGTATGTTCGAGAACAGTCATCTTCTGAAGAAATGATTTGCTTTCAAGCACACAATGGTAATACTCACGAACATATCCACCAAACAGTGCCTCATACCTGATGCCGATTCTTGCTCCATCAAGACAGCAAAGCATCTTTGTTCCAACTTTGTAGGTAATCTTTTCAGCAAGAGGAGATCTTGGCGATGATCTTGGATCCCCAGGCAATTGTACAGCCCTGCTCTCAACCTCCATGTGAACCCTCTCTCTTATAGTGGCTAATAACCCATCAGTCCACTCTTCAGCATCTAAACAAATTTCTCGAGTTTTAGAGTAACAAGCAGCTTCAAACTCCCTCTGCAAACGCTCAAAAACAGTCCTGTCAGAGTCCCTGGAGAGACGCTCAGCAAGCTCCCCATGTCTTTTTAAAACACTGTTGAATTTCGCCCTCGTAGCCTCCAAGCTTATATCATCTTTCTGCATAAAGTTCACTTCCCCCATTTCGGCACTACAAATGGCCAAAACTCAATTAATTAAAACTTACACTTTCTGATTCCAGTATAATCTCATCAAATTACTTTTTACTTTTACATAATATAAAACCGTTAAAGATTCCATCCAAATAACAAAAAAATACGACCGAGACATCCACATAGTGTTGATTTATTACGGAAACCGCCAACCATTTTAGTGACATTTCAACCTCCTGTTCCAAAACTATATATACATTTCAAACTAAATGCCAACAATAAAAACATTTCACATTAATAATTAAAGTCCGGATCCTCTGTCCCCTCCCGTGTCTCATAATATATCCTCACTTTTTCTATTGGTCGGTTATTTACATTGCACGTGATCAAACAAATGACACATGATATATAAATTAAATAACTGACCAATAGGAAAAGACGGGACATATTAGAGGACACAGGAGGAGACAGAGGATCCGAACTCTAATAATTAACCACAAACAAGTAGCGAAAAAACAACTAGTTCCTTTATCCGATTAATAATACTAGTTTCGAACCTAAACACGAGGGGAGAGCGCAAAATCTTACTATACAATCAAATAATTACAGGATTCAAGCTCAGTTAAAAAAACAACATAATCTAACAATAAAGTAGAAGTAAGCAGATTACAACTAGAACATGAATTGTACATTCATAGATTAAAAAATGGCTGAAAAGAACATAACTATAAACCCCTAATTACAGATAGACCCGACCCGGTAATAAACCCCTAATTTACAAAAACAAACCCTAGAACCCGACCCGGAACACAATAATCAATACAAATCAGGAAAGGAGAAGAAGGAAGAAAGGACGCACCTGGATAGGTTCTGCCGGAGTTGGGAGACGTCACCGGAGTTCGACGAGTTTTGAGTATATATTTGCAGCTTGTGTTTGAAATTGAAACAGAAGACACGCTATTTAGAATAGAACCACCTGGACCGTCTATTTATTTTTTATTTTTTTTTGCTAAATGACCGTCTATTTATTTGTTTCAATATTAGTGTATTATTATATTAGGATCATTGTCAAGGTTAAGTTCTATGAAATCGTATGTTTTGTGGAGTCCCGACTCCCTATACATTCTTTAATTAAAATAGTGCATAGAATATTGCAGAACGTATTATTTTTCGAATCATGTTCTAAAAAAATCACTATTTAATTACAATTTTTCAAATCTAACACATTTTACTAAGCAGAACATGTATAATCTACAACGTGAACATATAAGTTCTGCAAACTAAGCATGTTTTATAGAATTATATGTTTTGCAGTGTTTTACTTGTAAAATATATGAGATTTGCAAGATTTTAATTAAAATAGTGATTTTTGTAGAACACGATTAAAAAAATAATATATTTTATAATATTTAACGAAATATTTTAATTGCAGGATACATAGGGATTCCAGGACTCCATAGAACTTAAATCACTATAATATTTAATTCATGGATTACTCTTGTAGTGTATTTGGATGGACTTGTTTTTATAGTTATATATTATTTGTTACGTTATTATATTTTGTTGAGATAATAGCTGACTTATAATTTAGTTATTTAATTGATAACTATAAAAATTTTATTTATATTGTGGAAACATGTAGCAACATTAGTTCTAACCTTCTATCGATTCTGATTCAAATTTTACGAAATATTCAAGAACTCGCTATTAAAACGTAACTAAGTTCGGTGAGATAAATGCTATAACAGATACGTTATAACTTGAATTTGAATTTGTTGTGGGAATCGAGCCAAATAATGGTTAATATGCTTGGATCACTGAAATGAGATTACTACCGTGATTATGAAAAGAATAGGAGATATCGTTACTATAAGAGGATAATAATATTATATGACTACAGACAACACGATGTCTCGAAGATCTAGTTAGATGCACTTCAATTTGATGGAGATTTGAGTTTGATACTTTCTCTTATTGGTCATCTAATATGGAGAAGTTTTTATATTGACATTAAATGAGTGATGGATACAAGGTTAAGTATGTAAAGATGAAATTTGTAAACAAGTGACATCGTCATAAATATTATTCAGAGAAATTTAGGATGCACAGAACAACTTCCTCCCAGGTACTATGCTGAAATAAAATTGTGTTTATTTATACAATACTTGTTTACGAAATATAACGATAAGTTGATTGAACAGTGTGATAATCTCTATCAGGTAGCATGTTTGTTAACGAGTATTTGAGCACATGTAAAGAGCTTCTCACATATGTGAGGAGAAGAGTTGATTGACCCTCGTTAAGTTTTATAATAAGAAATTGAGACGTACCATGTAGTTAGGCAGTTTTTGCTTCTCAAAAGTCTAATAATACTGTTAGTACCTCTATCAGGTAACATGTTCTAATTGGTCCAAATTATATCAACAGTACACAAAAAAATATGTGATCGATCGTTGTTTAAGAATAAAATTAATATTATTAATGTATTCTCTTGCTATAATTAATACTACTAATAAACTAAATACACTTTAGAATTATTTATTTCCATAAAACTTTACTTTTAATTATGTGTATTAATTATTACTCAAAGTATTCTTGGTGAATCAAAGCTGTATGTTTAAAATCATATTAACTATTATATACACATACTAACTTTACACCTGTACAATATAAAGAAAAGGACTCGAATGTCACCTTTTAAATGTATATGACCCCAAATAACACAATGCAATATTTGGCCTCACATTGGAAGCAAAAACGTTACTTCGTCTATCGTGTTTATATTTTTATAAATTTTGCTCAATAATTACTTATAATTTTAATATTATTTAAAAGCTGAGCCTCCGCCTGAAATTCGGTAAGTTCGCCAACACTGATCTAAGAGATTAGTGGTGGTAAAGAAGAATTGAACATGAAATATAAAGGATGGAAATAATCGTTGTGTGTATAGGTGTATGTATAGGCGTGCAAAGATATAGTTAGAACATAAATTTAGCATTTTTGGTTACCTTTACATACACCCAGTGCTACAGAAGTTAGCGAATCGCTGATAAATCATTTGTGAGATTGAAACGTTGGGCTAGTGTATGGTGCTAATGTGAAAAATTCTTATGATTTGTTCTGGTTGAGTTAGCTGTCTTGTTTTTACATTTTCCGGATTTCCAACAGTTAGATTGCCATTAATTTTGGACAGCGTCTTCGTTAGTCAATAATCTAAATTTTGAACGGCGGAGGTCGGTTTTGGAGGTGTAGAAGGCTTGTTTATAGAGGCACGGGCAGAAATCATATGCACCATAAGCCGAATTAAACTCCCCATGGTTTGACGACTTGGACCGGGTATTTTTGCCCCAAAATGTGTTTTTGGGTTAATTCTTAAACTAGTCCCATGGTTATAAGATATGTAAATAGTAGTTAATTAGCTAGATTTTTTTAAGAGAGGCATATTTTATACATATAGTAAATATATACGTATTAATATATACCAAAGAAAAAGATTTTTTCACTTAGCCAACAATAATATCTTCTTCTTTGTGTTCTTTGTTTTATTTTTACTTTAATTATTGTTTGTGTTAAGTTTATAACTTGTAGTGGTAGATTTTGGTGTGAGTTCTACGTAATAAGTATTCTCTTTGGGTGTTTTATTTAGTTGCGTCAAGTTTTATCCTAATTTGGTACTCAACATTGTTGTAAGGCAATCAAATGATATTATAGAGTAAAATCAGATAAGAAAACGATTTTTGCCATATCAGATGAAAATCAGCGATTTTCTGGTCAAAATCGGCCACTTTCTAATCGAAATCCGACGAATCAAGCACATGATATGAGGCTCTGCAGAGATGAAACTGACCAAAAGAAACTCAACATTGAGTTAATGAAGGCCAACGATTTGAAATGAAGAACCCAGACAACCGAATGGAAAAAGAAGGGAGATAAGATAGTTATAGAGGAAAAATGAAGGGAGAGGTGGCAAATCAAAATAATTAAAACTCAAATTTTTTTAATAAATAAGACACACAAAACAATGTTACAAACTACTGTACAAATGACAACACTCACAAGGCCATGGACCATATCCATGACAATTTTACATACAAGTATATATTTTACATATATATTTTATATTAAAATATACCTAATATTATTCCGATTTATCACTCCATAGATTCTCAATTTTCGATAATTCGCAAATCGATAACTTTTAGTCCAATTTCCGATTTCTACAATTATGCATACACCCCATCACCCATCCTGTCTACATGTACCATAAACGAAGACTAAACAAGCGTTTCCATCATCAACGAAATATAAGCTTGCGTTTCTATGCTAGACGTAACATAATATTACATTTATAGACAGAAAATGAGCCATGAAGCAGCGTTTATCTACTTTTTGATTTTTATTATTTATTGTATTTTATTTTTGATTTTTCTGAAAAATTGTAAAAAATTATCTTTAAACACTATTCACAATGTTTACGATAAAATCTATAATTTGAAAGCATTTTAATTTAAATTTTTTATTATCGAAAAATATAATTATTAATAATATTTCTCAAATGAGTATATTTGCATATATTTTAAACTTATTAATTTTTATTTAAATTTTGATCAAAACAAAATTTAAATTTATAATTAGATGACACTAGTACACTACACATTATTAAAGTTTAGTTATATTGATCCTGAACGATGAATGAATATCTCTCTGTGTTGTCATAACCATCGTTGATCGAATATCTCTCTGCACTGTAAATTTCTACTCATTTCACTGTATAAAAATGGTAATGTTTTTTCCTGCAACCTAGAAAATGCCCATCAAGTGTTTGCTTTTATGTCCAAGTGAGTTGTATTATGTTATTGGATGGTGTTATAATTTAATTGCTAGCTCAAATCTTGAAAACCCATATGGGTTTTTGATTTGTTGGTTCATTTGAAATTCTTGAATTATTTTAATAGTCTAGCCTTTAGTATTGTCCTAAAAGATATGGTCTTTACTGAAACTGTGTCTGTTTTTTCAGTTAGATTGCGTAATTTCTCATTGACATGAAGTCGGCGACGTCGATATATGATTTACAGAGGGATACTCTAAGTGATATTTTATCGAGACTGCCTGCGAAGTCTTTGTTGAGTTGTCAATGTGTGTGCAAAAGATTTGATAAATTGATTAGAAACCCTGATTTTGTAGCTAGCCATTGTAATCGTGTTACCTCCACGAGTAATGCGGATATTTGTTCGATTAACGTTCTTAGTTTTGATAAGGAAGATGGGGATATAAGCTTTACGGAACACATGCTTGTTGAGAGCGCACAGGAGGATCAGTTTGAACTAAGTTTTTCATATGTGAAGCATCTTAATCCGATTGCGAGTCAGTTTGTTGTAATAGGTAGCTGTAATGGTTTGTTTTGTGTTGACCTGAGAGCCCCTGATGAAAGATGTGCATCTTTTATTTTGTTATGGAATCCTGTTACAAAAGAAAATAGGTTTCTTCCCCAGCCTCAGATTGATGCATCGGCAAAAGGGGTTAACCTTGTTCTTGCTTTTGGTTTTGAACCTGAAACTAGTGATTACAAGGTTGTGAGGATTGTTTATTACCATAGTGCTGAGAATTCTTCTGTCATGTCAGATGATGATGATATGTTTGTAATGCAAATTGAGGTGTACAAAATGCGTACAGATTCTTGGACCACTTTTCCAGCAAGTAATTTGCTTTGTTCAGCGGTTAGTAATGTGTCGTTGGAGGAAGAGCCTGTTTTGCCGCTTGAAATTCGGAAGTCTTCTCCTGTGTTTTTGAAGGAAGCATTTCACTGGCTTGCTATAGATCCAAGAAATCATGAAGACTGTCAAAGTGCAATAGTGTCATTTGACATTAAAGACGACCAGCTAAGGCTAATAACTGTGTTGGAGTCCTGCAGACAAGGGGGTAAACTTCTTCTAATAAATGAATTACTTTGCCATATTGTTTCTCATCATTCAAGGGATGGTTTGGCATATGATATATGGGTAATGAATAGTTATGGGGTCAAAGAGTCCTGGACTAAGCAGTTTACTGTTAAAGAGTCTTTAGGAACTCTATGGCCATTGGGATACTGGAAAGATGACTTTTTGCTAATGGTTGAGATCATACGTGGAAAGAGAAATTTGTTTTTCTATAATCTTCACACTGGGACAAGAAAGAGCCTACCGTATCTAGAAAATTTTAGTTTTCTTGGTTTTTGTAGATATGTAGAAACTCTTGTTCCTGTGAGCTAGAGATCCTGTCACAGAGGATTGTTGGAGGTACAAATTCAACCTATCTTTCTATTGACACTTGCACAACATGACACATACACAAGAGTTGGATTGCTACTTATGCCAACATAAAGTACAAAAGTATATAAATTAAGAAAAGAAGATTGTCTGTTTAGATGTTTTTGTTGTTTAAATTATGTATTATGACTGAAGGTACCAAATCTTTCTATCATATTTTTTGCTTTAGACAAGAGCAGGAATAGAATTTGGATACTTGAGAAAATTTGCTTCAAATTTGAAACAAATGGTGATATTGTTAAGCTACTGAATTTTATAAATTTTGATTGCATATTTCGTAGTTAAGGGTGTTGTGATGAATGCTAATGATGTCTTGCTATGTATAATGATTTAAAGATGGTTTAAATTCTTTATTATAGCTGTCTTTCTCTGATCTAGAAAAAACAAGATTTTGTGTTTAGGAATTTTCTTATCCACTTTTCCAACTTGAAGAACATTGGACATGTAGATTAATCTGACAATAAATTGATTTATTTGGAGTTTTGAGTTTGTCAGCAGTATAATTTGGGGTCAAATGGGCTTTTTAACATCTACAATATCATTCAGTGGAAGCTGATCAACTGGGTGGTGTGTACCAATAGTAGTCACCTCCATGATACCATATAGCTTAGACAAGTTCATGCTAAAAAATTGATGTTAGTATAATTTTACTGCCTTTAATGCATTAACGTGCCTGAATAACAGAAAGACAAAAATAATATTCAAAGTTACAGCCTAGTTGATGCAGGACAGAATATAAAAACAGTGTTTAAAGCAATAATCAAACAAAGATTTAACGATAATAAGCAATGAATTATACGAGTCCCAAGAATAATCAATAATATTATTCCCAAGAAAAGTGTATAATCAAAGCTAAGTAATATGTGGGGGATTACAATGCCTATATAGGGAATAGAAACCTAGTAAAATAACCTAATAAAATACTAGTTAGAAGCGGATTCATTACTTTCTTGTTACGACACTCTGGCTGGATAACTTTGAAGCTTCAAACTTCATTTTTGGTCAAAAATCTTTGAAAAATCTGTCAATCATGAGCTAGCATCAATATCCGAGTTATACCATTGTTGTATTCAAATTTGTTCTATTTATTTCTATTATGTTCACATTACAGTTGTGTTGGCTTAAAAAACTTTGTACGTTTGAATATAAAATGCCACTTAATTGTGCAGGTCATATCATGACAGCACTTTAACAATGCTGAAGTCTGAGTTAGGGACAACACTTGTTTCGGAGCTGCTAGGTCAGTATAATCAAAATTTTAATGATTTTCGTATGCATTTGTGATTTTTTAAATTATTGTTCTTAGTACTGCTCTCCACACCTGGGGGGGGGGGGTGGTTGGTGCTAGTTTTCAGCCTTTTGATCAGTTACAGTAGCCTAAATATTTCTATCTATATGTAAGGCTGTTATTGATATTTTTACAAAGTCATATCAGGCTACAGTTTCTGTCAAAAATATTGAAAACTGTCCTTTCTTTTTTGTTCAGCGAGTTGGATGAGATCACTTCATAGATTAAATTAATATGAAAATATATACCCAGAGACTTATAGATCTTTGCTGCCTAAACTCTGAAATGTCGACTAGTTTTATGGATAATTTGCAATTTTATCTTGTTCAACTTGAATAGTTATTAATTTCTCAATACAAGTTTATAGCCCTTTCATCACCTCCTGATCTGCTTCAATATCCTTCTTTAAATAGGAAAACTTCAAATTAAGATAATAACCAGCAATATTCCATCTACTGTAACTATTTAAATTATGTTATGAACGTAAATTTGCGCATTCCACCTACTATAACTATTTAAATTATGTTAGTGCTAGTTTTCAGCCTTTTGATCAGTTACAGTAGCCAAAATATTTTCTATCTATATGTAAGGCTGTTATTGATATTTTCACAAAGTCATATCAGGCTACAGTTTCTGTCAAAAATATTGAAAACTATCCTTTCTTTTTTGTTCAGTGAGTTGGATGAGATCACTTCATCGATTAAATTAATATGAAAATATATACCCAGAGACTTATAGATCTTTGCTGCCTAAACTCTGAAATGTCGACTAGTTTTATGGATAATTTGCAATTTTTATCTTGTTCAACTTGAATAGTTATTAATTTCTCAATACAAGTTTATAGCCCTTTCATCACCTCCTGATCTGCTTCAATATCTTTCTTAGAATAGGAAAACTCCAAATTAAGATAATAACCAGCAACATTCCATCTACTGTAAATACTTAAATTATGTTATGAACGTAAATTTGCACATTCCACCTACTATAACTATTTAAATTATGTTATGAACATAAATATTACAATATACACATTTAATTCGTATATGCAAGTATTTAATGTAATGCCTGTCAATTAATCTGACAATAGTAGGCACTTTCTCTCCACATTCTTAAAGGACTGTACAGTAGCCTCTCTTGCTCGGTCCATTGCCTCATATATGTATCCTGTTTCTGATTTCTTTTCCCCATCAACCTCCTTTGCACTCTAAAACGAGGTCCTGCACCCTTAAGTTCGAATATTATGCTATTCCAAAATGCTGGCTATAATACAGTGTCTCTAATATTTTTGTTGGCAGTCTCCCTTGAATTTTTACTTGTCCATTCTTCTTAGACAAACATGTTTCTCCGTTTATTTGTGCTTCGTGTTTGTTTGTAATACTTTCTACTTTGTAGAGTCTACGGGGTCCTTAATTTTGGAGGGTCTACAGATTCCTCTATGTACCACCATGTTTCATTGTCCCACCCATTCTTGTCCTGTTTTGTTTTGTTTTTTGTTATCTTAATACTTTTATGTATCAGGTATTATTAATTCCTCTCATCAAGGTGGGGTTCACTAGAGGAAGATGACATTGTGGTTCTTTTATATCAACTCAGGTTCCGGGCTACTCAAATACTTTTCAAAGAGGGATTGGGTGGAGGACTTCTGCTTGGCATATAAAGCTAGATATTGACAAGAAATTTGTCTTGCCTTTAAATTTGTTTTTGCGATGTTGTTTTGTAGCCCTGAGGCTCGTACTGCTATGTTGGATACAAATTTGCTTTTCTGTAATTGTGGTCAGTGTTTACCATTTTGAACATGATTATATTATAACTTATAAAAGATTGTTAAAATGAAATTTCTTGGCATCAGCAAGCGGGCTCGTAATTTAGTTGATAATAATTATTATACTAGGAAAAACTGAGGTGTTGAAGGTGTTGACATTTGTTAAACCAAGTAATCTACATAAACTGTGTAAGCTTGAACTGCAGCCATGGATTCTTCGAGCTCAAGAAACAATATCAACGATGAAGATGAAGATGCATATTTGTTATAATGAGGTAAAGAAAGTAACAAAGATGACAGAATGAAATGTTTAGAAAGACAAGGACGTATTTGTACTAACTAAACACTGTAACAAACTTGCGGACTTCATAGTAACAAACTTGCACTTGCTGACTTGGCACTACTGAATGACAGCTGGCTAAGTAGTAGAATTATTCTCAGATATTTCAATAGCCCCCAAGTTGGAAGGGGTAGATGAAGAAGAAACCAGTCCCAACTTGGACAGAAATGCCCCCAAAGTTGGAAGGGGTAGATGAAGAAGAAACCAGTCCCAACTTGGACAGAAGTGAACTAAAATGAGGTGATGGAGACGTGTGCCACTTGAGAACGGGTAGGCAAATACGTGAGTTGAATTAAACCTTCTAACACCTTGTCACTTTGTCACAAGTAAAGTGACCATCAAGCTCGATATGCTTGGTCCTTTCATGAAATACTGAGTTCTTAGCAATATTCAAGACAGACTGATTATCACAATGCAGTGTAACAGGCTAGAGATTTGTGACACCCAGTTCTGACAACAATGAACAACCCAAGTGATTTCACTAGCAGCAGAAGCCATAGCTCGAAAATCAGCTTCTGCAGAAGATTTAGAAACCTTATGCTGTTTCTTGGATTTCCAAGTGATTGGAGAATTCCCAAGCAACAAAATGTACCCAGTAACTGACATGCGAGAATCAACACAAGATGCCCAATCTGCATCTGAAAATTCTTGGAAAGTAAGACGATCAGAAACTTGCAACAAAATACCTTGAGTAATAGTATAAGCCAAATAACACAGTGTGTGATGCAAAGCATTCATATGTCACGTACGTGGAGAGTGCATATACTGACTAAGAGCTTGAACAATATAAGAAAGATCAAGCCTCGTCTTTGTAAGATACTTTAGTTTGCCAACCAGAGATCTATAGGCTCCAGGATCAGAAATAAGATCACCATCAGTCTGAGAGAGTTTAAGATAGACAGGAAGTGGAGTAGAAGCCTTTTGAGTAAGATCAAACCTAGAGTCTTGCAATAATTCATTTGCAAATTTGTGCTGACAAAGAACTATACCATCCATAGTATGATTAACTTCGATACCAAGAAAATAATGTAGTAAACCCAATTTTTTGATCCCAAACTGAGAATCTAAATGCAACTTGGGAGCTTCAATTGAAACAGTATCATCTCGAGTAAGTGTTACATCATAACCGTAAACAGCAGCAATGCATAACTTGTGATCAGATCTTTTAATAAACAAGCTGTAATCATCTTTTGATTGAACAAATCCCTGACATATAAGCTCCTCAACCAATTCGACATGCCATTCTGTGGATGACTGTTTCAACCCATAAAGAGACTTTCTAAGCAGATAAACCAGATTTAGAGGATTTGGTATTACCTTCAAGTACTCGCATATACACTTTCTCTATTAGAATATGCCTTGAATCAATATATGCATTTATGGTAATATGCCTTGAATCAGTATATACATTTACGGTATTTTCTGTTTTACGTTATGGTTATCTGTTTTGGGCCTATTTCTCTGGGCTTTTCTATAACCGCCTATAGAGTATTATATAAACTCTCTAGGGGCATAACCTAAATGTATGCTGTAATCTGTATCCCAAGATCAATAAAAAATTTCTCTTCTGCCTATTATCATAGTCTTTCTTGCTTCTGTTATAACAAACTGGAATCAGAGCCAGATCTAGATCCAAATCTAAATCTAGGTTTTGAATTTTCGGTTCGGGGAGAAAGATGTCTGGGATGTCTGGTGGTATTAACGTGAAGGTCGACAAATTTACTGGGAGAATTAGTTTCAGTCTATGGAAAATCAAGATGCGTGCCTTGTTAAAGCAACAGGGGACTCTGGGCACCATTAAACATGAAATCGGTTGCTTCTGGAAGCGCTGAGATGACCAGTTTCGAAGAAAAGGCACACTCAACAATTCTGTTGTGCCTTGTAGATGATATTATTACTGAAATCGCGGAGGAGGATACCGCGTCTGGTTTATGGTTAAAGCTTGAAGTCTCTACATGACAAAGTCTTTAACAAATAAGTTGCTTCTAAAGCAGCGTCTATTTAGTGCTGCAAATGTACATCTGTCCGTTGCTTATGCACCTAAGTTTGCTAAGGAGAAGGAGTACATGTCTCTAGTTCCCTATGCTAGTGCAGTAGGAAGCTTGATGTATGCAATGGTATGCACTATACCTGATCTTGCACAATCTGTCAGTGTTGTAAGTAAGTTTATGGGTGATCCAGGAAAGGAGCATTGACAAGATATGAAGAGGGTCTTTCGGTACTTAAAAGGTACGTCTGATGTTGGTCTCATTTATGGAGGTGATACAGAGCGTTTGGTGACAGGATTTTTAGACTCTGATTATTTTAGACAACAAGGTTTCAATTTTAAAGGTAAAGGTGGAATTCTACATGTCTGCAAGGGTTTTGATGTGGTTTTGAAAAGTATTAAACGTGGTACCTTGTATCTTCTTCAAGGATCTACGTTATTAGGTTCCGTTGCTGTTGTGTCCTCGGAAATTGAAAAGGAAAACATGATCAGGTTATGGCACATGAGGCTCGGTCACATAAGTGAAAGGGGGATGCAAATTCTGTCAAAAGCTGATCTTCTTTGTGGTCATATGGTCACAAGTCTTGAGTTTTGTGAACATTGTGTTTTTGGAAAGTTACATCGTAGCAAGTTTCCTAAACCAACACACAGAACAAAAGGCACACTTGATTACATCCATTCTGATTGTTGGGGTCCTTCGCGGGTGGAGTCTTTAAGGGGTCACAGATACTTTGTGTCAATGATTGATGATTTCTCAAGAATGACTTGGCTGTTCATCATAAAGCATAAAAGTGAAGACTTTAAAATTTTCAAGCAGTGGAAGGCACTCGTGGAGAATTAAACAGGTAAGAAGATTAAGAGGATGCAAACTGATAATGGCCTGGAATTTTGCTCGTCTGAGTTTAATGAATTTTGCAAGAATGAGGGAATTTCTAAGAATCAAACAGTCAGGGATTCACCACAACAAAATGGTGTAGTAGAATGAATCAGACACTTCTGAAGAGAGCTAGGTGCATGCTCTCTAATGCTGGACTAACTAGAAGATTCTATGTAGAAGCGGTTAGTACAACATGTTATCTGATAAATCGTGGACCTCACATAGGTATTCATCTCAAAACTACTATTGATGGATGGTCTGGTAAGCCTGCTGATTACTCCGATTTAAGATTTTTTGGGTGTATTGTTTATTATCATATAGATGAGGGTAAATTGGAGCCATGAGCTAAAAAAGGAGTATTTGTAGGCTATGGAGATGAGGTTAAAGGTTATAGAATCTTGTCTCCATCTGAAAATAGAGTTATATTGAGTAGAAATATAGTCTTTGATGAAAATTCTATGTTTAACTCTACTGTGAAGTCTACTGTTGTTTCAGATTTTGGTGGTGTTGAGAAATAGGTGGAGCAGGGAGTCACTCAGGATGGGAGTGAACCGCAACAGGAAGTTCAACAACCACAGTCAGAATTAGAATCATCAGTTTCATCGTTACCAGTAGTGAATCAGCACAGTTTGGCTCTTGATCTATCGAGGAGAGCTAATTATGGGGTGCCTCCAAAGAAATATGGTTTTGAAGACATGGTGGTATATGCACTACAGGCTGTTGAAGAGGATGATAAGAGAATCAAGGTGAACAAAGTGGGTACTGCTGATAACCCTGCAGAAATGCTCACCAAGCCGGTTTCACATAACAAGTTTCAACATTGTTTGAACTTGCTAAATGTTTGGAGTTGTTGATTTCCCTTTTAAGGCAAAATCTGATATATAAAAGTTTTTTTCCTGGTACATCTGGCATTATTATGGTGCATCTGGTAAATCTATTTTTTGTAAGAGGATTCAAGTCAAAGGTGGAGATTGGTTAGAATATACCTTGAATCAGTATATGCTTTTATGGTATTTTTTGTTTTACGTTATGGTTATCTATTTTGGGCCTATTTCTCTGGGTTTTTCTGTAACCGCCTATAGAGTATTATATAAGCTCTCTAGGGGCATAACCTAAACTTATGCTGTAATCTGTATCCTCAAGATCAATAAAACCTTTCTCTTCTGCCTATTATTATAGTCTTTCTTGCTTCCCTTATAACATCCTCCTTTAGGGCTGTCAATGGATCGGATCGGCCTTGATCCATATCCTGATCCATTTAATTTTACCGGATTCGGATTCGGATCGGATTTTAGTCGAATTTTTCACAGCTCGATCCATATCCGGATCCGCTGGATCACAGATTTTCGGATCGGAGCTCTGATCCGTTCATATTTATATTTTTTTTACTTTTGTTTACCACTATCCTCCGATACGTTTATATTTATATTTTTTTACTTTTGTTTACCATTGTTCCTAATGTTTAATTTCGGAAAAGATAATGAAATANNNNATTATTCTTATTAAGACGCTTTAGAATTGACACTCTTTATTAATCATTATAAAAATGTGCATTTATGTAAATAAGCACAAAATTTCAAATGCACAGTGATATAGTATTATTTGTCAATATTAGTCACATCTAAAAAAAATAATCATGAAAAGATATGCAAGTCGCCTTTCAATTTTATTCCCGTCAAGTTCAATCTTATGCATTATTATATATAATATATTATTCAAAATATTAAGTATTTTATGATTATACATA
>PHNY01008539.1:262-16390 GCA_003724115.2 Anethum foeniculum
TTCATTCATCAACTAATATATAGTACAACATAGACCAATGCCACGTTCTGTCGCACCTTGTTCAGCTGCTCATCCAGTTTCGCTTGGACTTGCTTATCTTCTCTTCGACTTTAACAACGATAAACCTGCATCTAGTGGAGCTATGTCACAAAAAACATATGCATCTTAAGATGAAACCAGCACAGAGAATCCAACAAATTTTTTCGTGTGTAGTACACATAACATGATGCTTAAAGAAAGTTGGTTCATAATGTTAGGAAGCATAGAAAGTTGCTAAGCACAGCTGACTCGTTCAAATAAAATGAGCATATACAAATCGATTTAGGCATATATTTATTTTATGAAAGACCTTCACGTGGATTTAGGCCAGGAATATCTTCAGGAGGTTTATTTTGGCTAGGTATTATTCTAGCAAATTTCCGGCCAGAAGACACATTCACGAAAAATAAAACAAAAATTCCTACGGATGCAATCGATTAAAAAGAAAAACTATTCTAACTAACATAGTCATAATTTGTAATTCAGAGTTTCCTGAGAGTAAAACATCAAACAATACGAATTATTGCTAATGGAAGGGAAATGCAGAATACAAGCATACTGAAGTGCTACAATATTTATGCAGAACAAGGCAAACATGATAATCCATAAAGATATCAGTATTCTCCACAATGTGTATTCTAGGTTTTCAATAACTAATGATTATCAATATTACTTTTGCAATTTAACAAAAAAAAATTATGCAGTATATGGTGAAATGTATATTCTTATCTGGTGAGATTGGGGGGATGAAATTTGTGGCTGAAAGAATAAAAAAGGAGAGAATCCAGATGGGGATAGACGTAAAGCAATAAGAAAAAAAATAGAAATATTTAGTTTACCTCATTGCATGATAGTAAATTGTTTTAAATATGGATCACATTATGCAATTTAATCTAATGGTTATAGAATGGGTCTCAATTGTCTCCAATTTAGATTGGTCTCCGTGGAACCCAACTCTATATATAGGGCCGCGCTCCAATGAGAACTTCTTAAAATGAGAACCGTGAGAACTATGATTACTGTAGTTGAAACTGGTGATTTTTTTTAAAAGTTGAAATTTCGAATTCGGTAAATTGGTAATTTTGTGCAAAACAAAAATTTTAATTTTGTAAAATCACCAATTTTAACTATGAAAATTACCAGTTCTCACGGTTCTCATTTGATCAAAAGCCTATATATATATATATATATATATATATATATTATGTTTTCATTTCTCTAAATTTTTGTGCACTAAAATTCAAATTATATTATTTACATATTATTTTTTTGATTATCCATCGATTTATAGATCCTTTCCTTGTCATTTCTATTTTCAGGCTGCTTTAGGATAACTTGGTGTGCTTTTAAGATGGGTGTTTTCTTCTCACACATTAAAAAGTTATCGTTTAAATGTCTGCAGTCATCTCGGCATATCTGACGGTTATATGACAAATTTTCCCGAATGAAAGGATGTCATTGCTACGACTATTGTATTATGATACAATTCACTTACAAATAACGTATCTCCTGACAAAAAAAAATATTATGGCACCTTTGCAAAAGATTTATAGCCAATCTACATAAAAATTAATCAATCGATAGACTAATTTTACAATCTAATATTTAATTAGTTACCTTCTCGTGAAAAAAAAAATTCATTACCTCATGTAGCACAAACATTTTGCATTGGTCACAATTCACTATTCACCAAAAAATTACACTCATAGCTAGACCTGTAATTCAGGCTAGGCGGCTCGCGAGCTGGCCCGGCTCAAACTCGTTTAACTCGCGAGCCGCCCGGCTTGAACTCGTTTAACTGCGCTCGACTTAGCTTATTTAGTTAAACGATCCAAGTTTGGGCAGAGGTTCCGGCTCATTTAATTAAACGAGTAGGCTCGACTCGACTCGTGAAATTAAACGAGCCGAGTTCAGGTAGAGATTTAGACTTGATCAAGTGTAAAATTAGTTCGTCCTACTCATTAAAACCGGCTCGTTTAGCTAAACGAGTCGGCTGAACTTGACTCGTGAAATTAAACGAGTCGAGTTCAGGTAGAGGTTTAGATTCGATTAAGTGTAAAATTAGTCTGTTCTACTCGTTAAAACCGAATCGTTTATCTAAACGAGTCGTCTCGACTCGACTCATGAAATTAAACGAATCGAGTTCGGGCAGTGATTTAGGCTCAATACGTTAAACGAGTCGGCTCAGCTAGACTCGAAACTCGACTTGAAATTACGTCCGAATCGAAACTTGACTCACTCAGCCCTAATTACGGCCCTACTCTTGGCTAAAAGAACAAAAGCATAATAATTTTTCACAAAAACAATTGAAATTAATAGATAAAGTATCGATTGTGAGTTACCTGATTAATCTAAAATTAATTAAACTTGTTTGAAAATTCAGAAATTTTAAAACGCGACTAAAACTAATTAGAAGTGGCATAATCGATAAAGGTATCGGCTACTGTAGAAGGATAAAAACAAGGGTGGTGCTAAATGCAGCGAAAATTTGCTCCGTGCAGTAATCACAATTTACTTGTATACCCTTTAAAGTATTAAATGTATGTATGCAACGTTGTGGTCAACCGGTATTTATTACTTTATATTATCTCTCCTCAAAAGTGCACGTCTTTTATTTTTTTTATTTTTTTCAACTAACGGAGTACAACTCAAAAATAGGTCATTTGCTTTATTTTAAAATAAATAATTATATTAATATTATGTATTTTTACTTTTAAATTACATTTATGGTATTCACACTAAAATAAAGAAGCTATTTCTAATATTAAGATAAACTCACAAACTAAAATATAAATATTGTGGGATTCAATTTGTCTTTTTACAGGATTCAAATTAAATTAGAAATTAATCCTTACATGATTTTGTCATGTTTAATATATTTTTTGTAAGAAATAAATTAATTACATAAATATTAAATTTAACTTTAAAGTTTTTTTTATCAAAACAATAATATTAAATTTTATTTCAAAAACTTGTTAGAACTTAGTTAAAAAATTGTAATATGTTTAAAAATAATTTGAACTATGATATAAAATAATGTGTTAAGTTTTATCATTATTTTGATTATTCTGTTTCGAAACAATATAACATATATATAAGTATATCAATTAAATACATCTATTATTATTATATAATTATATAAATGAATGATTTATTTTAAAAACATTTGAGATCTAACTCTTTTTTTTTGAATATATTGGCTATGTAGTCAAATATAATCAATTCTTCCATAATATTAATATTTTTAATGTTAAAGTTAAATACATTTTAATTATAAATAAAATTCCATTAGATATGTTTGAGCTACAATTTAAATATATAATAAAATGAAAAAAAAAACAAATTTGTATGATTTTAAAGTTTTAAAAGAACCATTAGACTAACACGACAAATGTTTGAAATGAAATTTAAATATAAGCAAAATATAATAAATGATTTATATAATTTTTAAAATAAAATATATAATTACAATATTATGAACAATTTACTAAAAATTTAAAGAAATAAGACTTCAGTGTTCCACGTGTTTAAGCACGTGTTTAAGCAATAAATGAATATGAATATTAAGCAATAAATGAATATGAATAAATGAATATGAATATTAAGCAATAAATGAATATTAGGCACATGGCACAAAACAGTGAAAACACCATGCACCTGAACAAAGAGGTTAAGGGACAATGTTGTAATTACATATTACTGCCCGAAGTAAAAGTTTACTGCATTTAGCATTTAAAAACAAAGAGAATACAGTAAAAGTTAAAAAAAAAAAAAAGGATATAATAAAAGAGAAGGAAACCTAATTGAGACTTGGAGAAAATGTTGCAAACATTTTGAGTCGATAAGACTGATGCTTCTCTTTACTCTACTTGTTCAGGGCCTCAATTCTATCTGGATTTTCTAATTCTTACTTCTCCGTGTAAGCATTTTTATATCCTCCATCTCATTTTATCAATAAACCAGCATTTTCAAAATGGTGTTAAGGGCTTATAAATTTTTATTGTTGTTGGTTAATTTGGGTGGTTATGTATGATTTTTTGGTGTTCTTGGTGATTCTTGGAATACCCATTTGTAATTAAAGTGCTTTGGGGCTTTTTTGATGGTTTTGCAAGGTTCTTGTCATTTCTTGTGTAAATATATTTTATTCCCTTGGGGGGTTTTTGAGTAGGAAAGGGCAATAAGATTCAGCTAGCAAGTGCTATATTTGAATTATTTTGGTTGTGTGTTTGCTTCATAGTGGTAGAGATTGGTTCTTTAATATGCTTAAATTGGGGTTTTTTAGATAAATAAATTATTAAAGATCTGCATTTTCTTAACTGGGCTGCTGAAATTTTCATCTAATATATAGAAATGTAGTCTCTTTATCTGCCTCAGGTAGATATAGACTATGGTTTTATCCTGAATGACTGCTTTGATAAAGGCTGGTGCCTTCATATGCTAACTTGGTTGATTTTGAAACTTATTTTATTAAAAGGTTAGTGGTAAAGATTTGTGCCTGCTTAGTGAAGTTGTGAAAAATTTCAGTTCTTTATTCTATTTATCTTCCTCAGGATGATATAGATATCTTTTTTTTTTATATGAATACGGGATTGTTTTCAATTTTTAAGAGTGGCCTATTATGTGTAAACTTGGGTTTATGTATTTATTTGCTCCCTGTTGGTTTGGCGTACTGCTCAATTTCCCGGATGATTAACATGTCCATGCTAAACTATCCAGATTTTGTGTAAATACGATTAACTGATCTTGAGAAGTTTTTGAAGTTGTTGGTAGTATTGATTGAATGATACTTACACAGAAGGTTCATAATATTGGCAACCACTAATATTGATTGAATGATACTTACTCAGAAGGTTCATAATATTTGCAACCTTTAATATTGATTGTTGTACTCTCAATATTCTGATTTAAGAAAAACTAGCCGCTTATATGCACTTCTATTTTGCTGATGGTTCATCATTGGGTCTACCCCTAATCTGTGAGTAAAGATATAAGTTAGATTCCTTTCCCCTGCGCCAAAAGAAGAAAAAAAGAAAGAGAGAAGAAAGGGTACATCTAAGATACATCTTTTGCATCCTTTTGCTTAAACTATAAAACTAACAACAGTTTATATGTAGGTCATTGATAGTTTGGCTGAATATGATTCTGAATGGTTGCTCCTTGAAGCCTGGAAGTCCTTGTTTAAAGTACGATACTCCCAAATCTAATTATGCAGCTTTTGCTACCAATGCTCATGCGCCTTCTACAGTTAAATCCCGAAGCTTTCTAAATTCGTGGAAACCTAATCAAGGGATCAATTATGTGTCTCTTAAAGGTTTCTGTTTCTCTGTATATTCTTCTTTATTTAACATCCATGCATAAAATTATAACATGTTGCATTTGTCTCCTTAAAAGAGAGTAGTACATGTCCTACTATAATTCCTTCATTTGTGTTGTGTCGTGTTGCATATTACTTTGATGTTCACTACAATATACACTGATGTATTTATTCTTGGTAAGTTCATGTAAGTCTCGTAAAAAGTACCTGACTGCTGGGAACTGGACATGAAACTTATCAATTACACAGTAAACAAAGCCTTATATCCAAATGCTTGCAGGAAAACCATGTAAACTTTTTCCGGACAAAGCAGAATGCTTTCTATAATTAAGTTCCTACACTATTTACCCTAGGAATATTCTACCCCTGATTTAAAAAAACAACATAGGATCTGGATGCACTTCATCAAGGACCATATCCCAGACGAAGCAGAATGCTTTCTATAATTTAAGTGCCTACACTATGTACCCGAGGAATATTCTACCCCTGATTTACAAAATGCACCATAGGATCTGGATGCACTTCATCAAGGATCATATGGGGTAGGGGGTTGCACAAATTAACTGTATATGGAGATAAAAGTTTCATATATGTACACTGATAAGGAAAAACTGGATTTCCATTTTGTATGATTAAGAACCTGAATAGTGAGTATATTATAGTCCTAAAGAATACACTGCCAGTAAATTCACAAAACAGAGTGGAATCTTTATACAATAATTCTCAAGCAAAAGGCAATAAAATCGGGAAAAGCAATGAATTTGAATGTTTGTCATTAGATTATGTTTCTTCTTTGGTGTCCACCAGACACTCTATAGTATATGAAACTTGCGTAATTTTCGTCTCTTTGTGCTCCTCTTTAACCATTTTCTGGTGCTTTGCCACCAACATTGTCCATGAATTTCCGTATTCTACATGAGATGGTTGAAACAACATTGTGTATAGTGTTCTATTCATAATACACTGTAAGTAGAATACGGAAATTCATGAGATGGAGTCCTGCATATTAGTCCACGGCTTTCCTTGTCAAATTACATTGTGCAATCATCACGTTGAGCTCATGTTAATGATAAATATGCTCTCATGGGCCATGGCTTTCAAAGGATCCATACATCCACAAACTTTGACAAAGTGTTCCACCATTTCTGTTCTCGAAATTTTGATTAATGTGATAAATTTGTGCATAACAGAAAAGAAAACCACAGAAAATGATGGATGAGATTGTAGCATATTTTTATTGCACGAACATGTATTTCTTTCTTGAAGAGTAATCTGAATTTTTTTTGTTATAACCACCAACATGGTTTTAGTATATATAACAATACTGATGCTCGGACTCTTCAGAAAACCTAGCCGTACCCTTGTCGACAGGACACGACACTGACACTTGGATCCGGATCCGAATGTCTTCTGGAAAATGGAAACTTTATCTCAGACAACATATGAGAACCTATCTCTAATTGTTTGTTATACAGAATAAATTTAACCCTTTAATTTTTGACATTGTACCTGTTATAAATTTAGATATATGATAAATATTATTTTACCCTTGTTTTTCAAAAGTTTATATATTATTTTATATAAAATAATAGGTATTTGTTTATAAAAAGTATCATATTATATTAAGTATATTAATTGCTGTGTCCAAATCCAAGTGTCGGATCCTTACAAAACGTGTCCCCGAGTCTTTGATTGTAGAGTTCGAAGAATCAGATGCTCTGATTTGTGTCCGTGCCGGATCCTTCTAAAAGAGTCTGAGAATCATATATACTTGTCTACTATGTTAAAATTTGATTTTTCGTTTTGATGTCAGGGATTAAATAATTAATATGTAATGTTTTATCATTCTACTGTGTCATGTCCCTCCTGATACCATCTCAAATGCTATATTTATTAATCTTTTCCAACTATAGAAAATTTCAAAGAGTTTTTTCCTTTTTGGATATTAAATTTAATCTGCAATGTAGGTGTTGGTCTACTTTTACAATTTGTTTGTTCTACCTTCTTTGATAAAGCAGTTTATATTTTGATGGCAGGGGTTAGGTTTGCTCATCTTTTTGCTGGTTCATCACCACTGCTAAAAGGCGATCTTTGTGGATTGTCAGATGCTATATCTAAGATACCAGTGCGGCGTAGAACAGTGTTTACACCTAGAGCCGCAAAAGATGTCCCAACTAGTTTCAGGTTTCCGGCCATGACCAAGAAGCCAAGATGGTGGTGGAGAACTTTGGCATGCCTCCCATACTTGATGCCCCTTCATGAGACATGGATGTATGCTGAGACTGCATACCATCTCCATCCCTTTTTAGAAGATTTTGAATTTATTACCTATCCATTTCTGCAAATTCTTGGAAATTTGCCACCATGGTTCCTGATTGCTTATTTCCTGGTAGCTTACCTTGCAATAGTGAGAAGAAAGGAGTGGCCTCACTTCTTCAGGTTCCATGTTGTTATAGGAATGCTGTTGGAGATTGCTCTGCAGGTGATAGGGTTGGTGAGTCGTCGGTGGTTACCTCGAGCCGTTTATTGGGGTAAGATTGGGATGCATTTCTGGACAGGGTTCGCATTTGCCTTCCTTTTTACTGTTCTAGAGAGTATGAGGTGTGCTCTTGCTGGCATGTACGCAGACATACCTTTTGTGTCTGATGCAGCTTACATCCAGATCCCATATGATTAATTAGGTTAATGCTTGAATAGGGATTTAAAAGTAACTAGTGCTTTTTATTTTTGATGCAAGTAAAAAACTGCATGACATTTGTTGATGTACGTTACTGGCTGTTGTAATGTTTTTCTTGCCGACTGAAATGGTACTGTAAAACTTACTTGTAAGATCGATTTCTAATAGTACTTTGGGCCATTTATCATCTAATAAAGATGAGTTGCATGGTTTAAATTCTATACTCATGGAGGATGCTATATTTATCAAGAGTAAGCAAAAATACATTTGCTAGTTTTTTTTTAGGGTCCAGGTTCCTAACAATCATTTGTTAGGGAGCCTTTACACAACAATCAGCTTGTAAGCCCTTGGATGAAGTTTATAACGGCTGAGATCAAAAAAAATTCTTCCACCTGTCCGCGCATTTTTTCCGCAGATCAGCTATTGTCTGTATATAATTTCCGCGGAGCAGTGGAAGACCAAAAAAACCCTTAATTTCCTCCGCGGAAAAGAATCGCAGAACGCCTGAAAAACCTAAAACTCGGTTTCTTGTTTTAACCCGATTCAAAACCTTCAAACTGACTGTGTGCAATTCTTGGTGCGATTTTGCGATTCTTGCTTATCGGAGGCTTCAAATCCGCTTATCTCTCGATTTCGATTGTCTTTGTAGTTAAAGGTAAGATTTCAGTCGTCAAAATCGATTTCACTTGCCTCTGATTTGAGTTTCTAGGGTTTTGAATTGGGTTGGTTAGGCTTCGAATGGAAGGTTTGAAGTAATTGAGGGTTTGAATCTGTTGCTGAATACACAAACCGTGGATAGTCTAAGTGCTCCGCGTAAAAAAAGCGCGGATAGCAGCGGATCCGCGGAAAAGAAGTGCGGATCGGCTGTTAATTTTTTTCTGATCCTAGCCGTTGAAAGGTTAATCCAATGGTTTAGAAGCTGATTATTATGTAAATGGTCCCTAACAAACAATCATTTGTTAGGGACCTGGACCTTTTTTTTTTATATCAAAAATTAAATCCTTTAACAATTATGTATATAATTTTTTTTTAAATCCCTAATTAGTTCTGACTGGAAAATCAAACCTATTGCATGACAATGGCATCCAAGACGTGTGCGTTACAACTAAAGAAACAGTAATGCATTGAACGTGTTCGAACTCGAGTTCCAGAGAATAGGTTCAAGTTTAGTTTGAGGTCATTTATCAGGTTAAGTTTGAGTTCGACCTTGAGCTCCAGCGGCTCGACTTGAATTACATCCTATGACGCATGATGTGCAGCACTTCGGCCTTGTGCAATTAGTGTAGTATTTCAGAGCCTTCCCCAGTGATATATTGGCTCCCACACTTCACACTTCTGTTATTGTGGCACTTTTAGCATCTAGAAAAATAAACACATGCACAAGATTGTAGTATTTAGTATTTACTTATTAGATTTCTCTATTTTGAGCAAACTAGTGAACATATGAACAGTCCCAAACAACATTGTCCAAGACCAAGAATGATAGCACAAACTTAAATCAAGATGCAAGGCAATATATCCAAAGATATCAACACAAAATTGCTAATCCCACACAAGAACAAATGTAAGGAATAGCAGAAGTTTTAATTGCAGAGAGAACCAAAGGTCAAATTCTGGGGGCAAGACAACTTCCAAGAGGACATCGATACATATGAAATACTAAAACCACTTTGAATTGTGTTACAGGTGATTTTATCTTATAATAACATCTTACAAACTGATATTCTTTCGTCCATTACGCCAACCTGATCTATCGACTTGAAAGTTATATATCAACTCTCCAGGTTAAAACTAGACAGCAAGCGGGTTAGCATGTATAGTTACACGGTTGAGCCTGATTTCTGCGAGAGGTCTGTCCCCTGGTCCAGTTGGAGTCTGTGAAATCACGCATTATTACAAAAACTCAGACTATGACGATAATTCTTGTCAGGTGTTCAAAAGCACAAATAAAGACCATAATGTCAACTCTATGAACAACTTACCTTCTCCATGATGTCAAGGATTTCAAAACCATGAATCACTTTGCCAAAGATGGTGTACAATCCGTTCAGATGTGGCTGCTTTCCGTACACTATGAAAAATTGGCTGCCATTTGTATTTGGCCCACTGTTCGCCATAGAAAGTACACCTCTGGCGTTATGCTGGAAAAAGCATAATTAAAAACACATTAAGAGGCTGTATGGTTGATGCCAAATTTCTCATGTATCTTTCCATTAGTTATCCTAAAAGAAATTACCAATACTAAACTCAAATAAAATTATGTCATGCAATAAATAAACATGATTCTCCCAAAAATTATGATACAGATTCTTTGACTTGCAATATATATCCCAACATGCTGCAAACCATCTACACCACCAAATAACAGGCAATTGGCAAAAAAAAAAAAAAAATGCTTTGACATACCTAGCACTGCAGTGTTCTGTAATTAACCATACTCAAAAAATAAAATTGAAAAATATAAAAAATGGCCTATTTACCACCTACCTCGGATTAATCTCCTAAATCATACAGAGAGAAGAGAAAGGACAGAAACCAAATTAAGTGTTTCCATATGGCACCCCAAGGTGGGGAACAAATTTACAATGTAGCACTAATTCTACACAAAAATCACTTATATACTTGTTTACAATACAATTAATATGTAGTTCTCTTGGTAAAGGTGACATATCATTTCAGTAAATGCAATATCATAAAATTAAATTAGAAAGTAAGTAGTGCTCATAAGTTTAACATATACCTTCAGGGACTCTCTTATTTCGTCATTGAACTTTTTGCCCCAAATACTAGTCCCACCTTTGCCGGTACCCGTGGGATCTCCACCTTGAATCATGAAACCCTTAATATTTCTGTGAAATATGGTCCCATCATAGTAACCGCTTGCACAGAGTGCCAAAAAATTCTGCACCACAAAAATTAGTATAAGCTCATCAATAACAAAAATTAATGTATAACAGGAGAATCTGTTGACCATCAGTTGAAGATAACATTTAGGAATGAACAGTCCACATGGTAATGATTGCGTCTCTGGGAATAAGTTTACTCTATAGATGCATTATCAGTTCGATTCTTTCTAATATAAATGGAAATATCCTTTCCTCGATTCTTTAGCATGTCTATTGAGGTAACAATCTTTCTCGAGGTGTATTGACAAATAAGAAAAACTAACAGATTTAAATAAGCAAAAACACCAAAATACAAGTAAAGATTCATCCTTCATCAGCATATAACTTCCTCCTTTTCCTCACTTTTCCGTTTAAGGTCTAATCCAGGACTCAAGGCGAGGTTCTTAAATGCAAGAAAGATAGTATAATGTGATTTGGAAGCAATATCATTATCATAACAGTTAGCAAAAAAAAAAAGAAAAATATCATTATCATAACATAAATACCTGCAAATTACTTGAAACGCCATTGCCTCAATCGTAAACACAAATTTCCATTTCATATCCGCACACATAATAAACGACATACATCCATTCTCACAATAAGGCCAAATACATCACCGGCAAATTCAACAAAACATATACCCCTTCTAAACAACTAAACACTTTTAACTCAACCACTAACTAAACATCAAATCGAACAATTGCAAACTTAAATCTCAAGTGTGTGTGCACTACATTGCAAAATCCTCACAACCCCTAATTTAGTTACATTAATATTATACAAATTCACACAGGCAACAAAAAAGCGAGAATAAATTAAAAGAAAAAAGTGAATTAAAAATTCGAAAGTTGGTTTTGTGGGTGTTGATATAAACAAACCTCGGAGGCTTTTGGGACCTCATCACAAGAGATTTCGCATTTGATGTCACCCAGATTGGTGTGTAGTGTCACTGACTGTAAAATTAAACAAGACTTGCAGTTTAGTTATGTTTACAAAACTTGCACACAAGGTGTTTGATGAAATGACTGTGAAAAGAAGACTTACCATTGCAAGAGAATGAGGAGAGGGAGACAAACAAATGTCAAGAATTTGTAATTAGGCGCCTTAATGTCTATTTTTCTTTTTATTTAAATTTTCCTGTTCAAATCATGAAATCTGGAATTATATTTTTCATCAACTATTGAAAGCAGGTGTTTTTGAAGATAAATTTTCTCTCATTTTTTTTACAGAAGATAGGATGGTAAATTTTTACAGTTTGCTGGCACAATTTGGCACGAGATATTACAGCTTAATTTAATTGTTTATCTTAGACACTTGTAACTTAAATAATTATGTAGTAATAATACTTTAATTTTAAAAAAATTAGTAAACTAAAAAGTTTCTAAATAAAACTAAAAAACATGCAAGAAAATATTACATCAAGAATTAAAAGATTAACCTCAATAGCGTGAAATGTTTTTCAGAGAATTGACGAGCTAATGAATTAATATAAACACATTATTATTGGGTTAATTTTTCAGTTTTATCACATTAATTATATAAACACATTACCTACAACCAACACTTATTGATGTAGCGGTGTCTTCTTCACTACATTTACTGTGTCTTTTTCACTACATTTACCAATATTGAGAGTTCGAATCTTGTCAAATATAAGATGAGTATCTGAGCCTCTTTAATTAGAAAGTGAAAACACATTTAACCACTGAATCACAAGAAACAGTCCATAGTCGATGAGGACTCCATTGAATTACAAGGAATAATAGTCCTGACCGAGGACCATTACCACAGATACCACAACTCCTGAAGACAATAACTATCAGCAAATTGTGCTCAGTGAAAAAAAAACTATCAGCAAATTCCATTTTCCTTGTCTATTTGTCACTCCACCGGGGAATATGTTTCAAAAAGGAGCATCAGCCCATGTTAGAGGTGATTACGAGACAGGGTAAAGGAATTTACAGAACCTAATAACATAAACAAACCATCCAACCAGTCATAGCACAAGAGCTGCAACCACCTAAAACAAATCGGTGTTCATAGGAATAATCCGGTTTTGCTAGTTAATAAAATCTACTATATTTCTGTAGACCAAGAAACAAAATCACCACACTTAAATTCAACTCCGTCAACAAAGGTAATAATCGGCATAACACTTAAATCATTCATTAGGTCACTAATATTAACCACGTCGTAATTAGATCATCCTCGGCATATCAGAAGTAGCCGATTCTCAGCAGATAGAAAATCAGGCTAACATATATATAGTGTTTAATTCAGCATAATAATAATAATAACATAGAGTAGGTTGCCTAATTTACACATCTTTAACTATGTCTTCATCCGCCTTTTCCACTGCCTCGTTCACATCAACAGCATTCTCCCTTTCCTCGTGGGCTTCACGGAAGCCCTTCTTCACTGCGTCAACCAGGGCCTTCTCAAATTCCTCATCGAAGGCCTTCTCCATGGCCTCCTCGACTGCCTCCACTGCCTTTTCAACATCAGAAATGGCATCTTTCATCGCCTCAGCAACAGCATTTTTTATTCTCTCAGCTGTAAGCGCAGGTTCCCTTTTGTTTAAAGTGTCCGCAGTAAGCATACCGGCTCCAAAAGCACCAACAGCTGCTGGCAAAATTGTCCTCAAGAAACCAACCTAGAACACTACAACCTCCAATCAACAACCAGCAGTAGATAATTCAAAATCGAAATACCAGGTTGTGTACCATCTTTTTAGTGTCTAATTTTCTATATGTACTGAACTGATGCCTGCCATAATTACATTTTTAAATAAAAGGTCATTCACCATTTTTCGACAGGTGTGCACACACATATTTTAGAATTAGATAACTTTTAATTAACTTCAAACCCCATTTTTTTTTTCTTTTCTTGAATTCTAACTCTCTAAGCCTGTTTCAGGCGGAAAATTTCCCGCGCTTACTGGGGCGAAGAAGTTTACAGAGTAAAATTTCATACAAATGATTCTATGTGCATAGCAATTTCAAATAAAACGCCGTTCCATCTTTTTTATATGTGCATGTATATTTTAGGCAACTTTGCGATTGTATTACATCTTAATCAGAAAGTTTTTCGTGTTTATTAGGGCCGAACTGACTGAACTATATTTAACCAAACATAGTTACAAAGTAACATTTGGCTGATCAATTTTATGAATGCAGGGAATTTAGCGAGGAAAAGGTATTTTACTTGAACATTCTTCAAAAACAAAAGTCCTAACTAGAAAATTTAGGAGTACAATCACTAAAATTAGCATTAAAAAATCAGGAAACAGTAAAACAGGAAATGGAAAGTACCCCATGAGAAGCCGCCATTTGGGTTTTGTAGGCCACGAGTGATTTGCCTGGAAGAGAAGTGAAAAGAGATTGTTTCGATTTTGTTAAGAAAACCTGTAATTGTACTGTGTGCTACGGAGAAGAAAATAAGTCAAGTAAAGTTAACCCTTGAAACTTAAAAGACAAATTTTACGGCTGTAAGAAAAATTACCTGGGGTTAAAACAACCGGATCGGTCGCGTGTATATACGCCACGTGCATCGGTCCCTGCATGTACAGATGTACTAGACTTTGTGGGGTAAGCTATTGACCGATATTTCCAATATATAATACATTTAAGTTTCGAACAAGGGTTTTGAAAATAATTTTCAGAATTTTCAAATATTTAGTTTCTAAGATATTATTAATTTTGAATTAAAAAATGTATTTTTAATTTTCAGAATCTTGTATGCAGATAAACAAAACTAATAAAATTTAGTTATTTGTCATTCTAAGTACTTTAAAATCATTTTAAAGTACATAAACTGTTAATTTTAACATTCATTTTGAGCACTTTCTTCCGATTTGTGTCCTCCTGATAAGTGCTAAACTTGATCCGTTGTGTGATTTATTGCTCCTGGGTGGTTCTGACATGTTATGAGGTCCTGCAAAATAATGCCTGATCAGTAATGGTGGCCGTCAAGCACCTCCGACATGATAATAAGTGAACGCATTTAAGTTGAAGCAAATACCTAGAGATAATTTTGAAAGTAATTGTGAGGAGTGTTTATGTGAGAGCATGGACGGATACAGAAGGGGGCTCAGGGTGCTTGAGTCCACCCTTAGCCTTTCTAATGTGTATATTAACCATACAAATTAAAGATTATTTATACTTCAGCCCACCTAAATAAAATTTCAGACCACCTATATTTGAAGACTACATGATGCTTATAATTTTTTCCTACAAGTGAAGCCCCCCTCTTCATGAATTCCTGGATCCGCCACTGTGTGAGAGTGAATGCGAGAATGAAATTATGTGTGTCTTTGCATGCATATTACCTTGATATTTATAGTGTTCAAGGTTACCTTTTATAGTCTCCTAGTCCTTAGGCTCTTTCTTCCTTTGTGATGAGTATGGATCTTTCTATTTTTTAATGATTTGCTGTTAATATAACCTCAAATGTGTGAGCATCCTTTTAAATGGTTTGTATTAATATGAGTCTGGTTTATATCTGGAGGTAAAACACTATTTAAGGTCTACTAATTGAAATTCGAATCGGTGAGTGGGCAGATTGATCGACTATTGTCCGTATATTCTTTCTAGTAATGATTTCTACCTTGGATAACGTTCTTTTTTGCTAAGTCACGTATAGTTATATATATTAGAGTACAAGTGCTATAAGATATTTAAACATGTATGTCCCTAATATAGGATCGAGTTATGTAAATAAAGGTATACGTCGCTATCTTTAAGAGAAGGTGGTGTTAACAATGATTAGCCACAATTTGAGAAAGGTGGCGCCGCGTCGAGGTAGCGACGCGGCTAGGCTGGGTCTTTGGGGAAGGGTGCCATTGGTGGACGTCTTGTGGCGAGTAGGTTGAGATAAATGGGATTATCACCTACTATACCATAAAATGAGTCGGGGGAGCAAATTCTCCAAACCGATTGAATCAGACCGATCCAAATCGTCAAAATCGAACTTAAAGATTTATTAACAGTTTTGGTCTGATTAAACTTTGATTTTTAAAAAATTGAATTATTTCGGTTTGGTTTCGGTTTTTACCTTTAAACCGACGGATATATTCAAATTGAACAGAACCCAATATGTAGATTGAAACATTAATATACATGTATTAGTAATGTACTATTAATAATAAAATTATGAAATACAAAATATATAAAATATCAAACGTATAAAAGGTATCATTATACAGATTTTTT
>PHNY01008582.1:13589-29980 GCA_003724115.2 Anethum foeniculum
TTCAATTTGGATTTCAACCTATACCATGAATGCATGACGCTGGGATTACTTGAGTAGAAAAAGGAGGAAGCATGGAAACTGAAGATAAGAAACAAAATCTTGTGACAAGAAAAAAGAGACAAAAAAGAGAGCAACACTTTTCCATTGTATCCAGTCTTCAATTCCAAACCATGATTTCCTTTTCCTATATATTCACTGTCCACATTCACCCACTTGGTTTCCCTGTAGACTTGTAGTAGTCTACTATTTTCTTTAAACTTTTCCCTACCTTCCCTTCTCTCACTTTATATATTTTTATATATATTTATACCTCCCTCCTTTTCTCTTTATTTCTCTCTCACACACATACATTCAGCCAGGTCTCTGTATTAGTGAATTTTATCACAGGAAAAAACTTTTCATTGCCTTTATTTTTCCAGGTAAGTTTACTGATCACATCATGTCAGCTTAAATGATTTTACTTATGATTACTAATCTCACAAATGTAACTAGTTTATTATGTCACATGTACAAATGTTAATGTCATTTTCTGCAGTATGAAAAAGGATTGAATTGCAACCATTAATTTTTATAATATCTTGCTCATTTCATTAAATGCTGTATATCTTTTTCAGTTAATATGTTTAGTAACAGCTGTGACCACTTGTTTGAATTTATTAGCCTCTAACTTGTTGCATTCCACTTGGATGATGCAAGCAGTCAAGACCCAACTTGAGTTGATGTTGACTTTTGCTTATCTATGTTATCTCTGTATGCCTGCCTTGATTATTATATTTGTCGACATTGTTTAAAAAGGTATATAATCTTGATTCTCCAGGCACCGTAATGCTGTGAGGAAAAAATGGGCTCCAGCAGAGGTCCTTGCAGTGTTCTGGTTTGCATTTTAGTTGGGCTGTGTGCTTTCTATCCATGTTCTGGAACTGATATTACAGCTCAGTTGTTTGTAAATGCTACTAAAGAGTCTACAAGAACTATACCAGACACATTGTTTGGCATATTCTTTGAGGTGAGTTTTTATGACAATTAATAATGCTGCTATGCACTAATTTGTTGATGCACATATGTATGCATCCATTTGATCAAGTCCACACTTGACAAATTTGCTACTATTTTGATTGTGAATTTGCTGATTGTTGTATAAAATATATATTTATGCATAGATTTCCCAACACATTGATGATCTTGGAGGATAAATATTGATATGCTTATCTGCAGGAAATTAACCATGCTGGGGCTGGCGGCTTGTGGGCAGAGCTTGTCGACAACAGAGGTAATTTCTGAATTCTCTCAGATTTGCTCAGAGCATAAGAAGGCAATGCAATCTGAAGTTTAATCCTTTACATGTTTCTAGTACCATTTGTCAATTAGTCTAAACTTGATATCTTGATTAAACTTGCAAAATTATTAGAATGTTTTATTACAAATTAATCTATTTTCGAGACAAGGGAAAGCTTTTGATACTTGCTTATAGTAAGATTCTTCCCTAAAAATTTCAAGTTCTTCTATATGAAATAATATTTTATCTGAGGATAAGTTGGTTGTAGAGATAATGTGTTTCTTAGTTTGAAGTGATAACAGGACAGTATGACACTATACCTTTTATTGGTTTAGAGGTATATATGTTTGATTTTGCAAATTCTTGTGGTTACTAGTTGTTAAAAGATATTCACTTGATCTGGATTCCAGGTTTCGAAGCTGGGGGCCAGGCCACTCCCTCGGATATTGCTCCTTGGTTTATACTTGGAGACGAAACATTGTTAGTTCTATCGACAGACCGTTCCTCGTGTTTTGAGCGTAATAAAGTTGCACTTCGTATGGAGGTTTTCTGCGGTAGTAAAGGTTCAATGACCTGTCCAGCTGGAGGGGTTGGGGTTTACAACCCTGGATTTTGGGGAATGGTAAATATATATAACCCAGTTGTGCTAATGTGCCTAATCACTCTAATTTTTTGTGTTGTTAGACTTTGACTTTTACCAAAGATATCTGGATGTCGTTCTTTCCGTTTCCTATTAAATTTGAAAATTAAGTGAAGGTCTACATGGCTTGACATGTACCCCAACTTTCTAACATTCAAGATATATTTCTAATTGACTGCCTAAGTCTATGATAATATATCAGGTTGATGCATTTTGCAAATCAACTATCTTTCATCTTCAAAATTACCTGTGTAAGACTCCGGGGGCTTACCTCTGCTAGTTGACCAATTATCATGACATTTGGATCCTTTTCTATTGCAGAATATTGAACAAGGGATGAACTATAAATTGATTCTATATCTTCGCTCATATAATCCAATAAATGTATCTGCATCCCTGACAGACCCAACTGGATCACAAGCACTGGCTACTGTTAACATTATGTAAGAAACAATAGAGCTATTTGTGGATCTGGATGATTTTTAGCCCACGCTGAATTTATTATTATTCTTCCAGAGCTTCTAGTGTTTCAAATTGGACTAGGATGGAGTTTTTGTTTGTAGCGGAAGCAACTAATCCAAATTCAAGACTGCAGTTGACGACAACTCAAGCAGGAGTTATATGGTTTGATCAAGTTTCACTAATGCCAGTGGACACGTACAAGGTAAGTAACTGTTACTGCACACAAATCATTAGATTTCTTATATCCTATAAAGAACACTTCAACCATGACTAATTAATATGTGAATATATTGAGCTCTTTATGATAATTATAAAAGCTTAATTGGTGCTATATCTAATTGCCAATTACCGTAGCAGCTACTTTTGGGAGTTGGGATATTAATATTTAATGAGAATTTGGTAAATGCTCAGTATGCACCCTTTTACTTAACACTTAACAGTTATCTACATATCTGCACAGGGACATGGTTTCAGGAATGATCTTTTCAAAATGCTAGCAGATATTAAACCAGCATTTCTCAGATTTCCAGGTAATTACAGCATATATTAAAGTTTTGAGCAGCTGTTAACTTCTCATTTTATGAAGGGGAGGGGGGTATTTTTGTGTGTGATGCCTGTGAGCCTATTTGGTATAAGATTTAGCATTGCGACTTAAGAATCTGAACAATTCTCTTATGTATTGGTATAGGAGGTTGTTTCATTGAAGGTAATAGATTACCTAATGCAGTCCGCTGGAAAGATACTATTGGTCCTTGGGAAGAGAGGCCTGGACACTACGGTGATGTTTGGGATTACTGGACAGATGATGGACTAGGGCACTTAGAGTTTTTACAGGTTACATCATATGGTTCCCTGCAGTAATTGTCCACTAGCTTAACTTGGTTATTTCATGAACTTTCATATTCTTTAAGTAAATGCTAATACAATACTGTTTCTTTGCAGCTAGCAGAAGACTTAGGTGCACTGCCAATATGGGTATTTAACAATGGTAATCTGCACATAGATGATCTGTAGTTTCAGTATATTCTGTCTTAAAATTGTAGCAGTTCAAATGGATATTTATCTTTGCTCTTTTCTAAATGTTTATATTCTCAGCAATCAGTCTACATGGCGAAGTTAATATGTCCATTATCTTACCATTTATTCATGTATGTTTCTTGGCTTCTGCTCTGAATTACTTCAAGACAACAACATTATCTATCTTTCTTCTAGTTACACATCCAGAAGTATTAGAAAAGGTAAGTATATACTGATTCTTTCTTGATTTTTCACTTGCAGGAAATACTTGATGGTCTAGAGTTCGCCAGAGGCGATGTTTCATCAACATGGGGTTCTGTTCGAGCATCACTTGGACATCCAGAACCTTTTGACTTAAGATATGTTGCTATCGGGAATGAGGAATGCGAGATGAAAAGTTACCGTGGTATGCATTTTGTGACTTTTTTTATGACATTGTACAAAACTAGATACGTGCATAAAATTATTATTACATATATGTGCAAAAGTTTAATGGAGTACTATATGTTCTGCACTTATCCACCGAACTAAACCCTATATATATATTATGTATTATATAAATATATATTTTAAAATTAGGTAAACTTATCATGAGAGCTAAATTCAATTCGCCAGAACATTGACTTTGAAGACTCTTTAAGCTTGGAATAGATTTTGTGCAAATAAGATTTTTTTAACTCACTTTTCTGATTCAGGGAACTACCTTAGGTTCTACAATGCTATAAAACATTACTATCCAGACATAAAAATAATATCCAACTGTGATGGTTCTTCTCATAAATTGGATCACCCTGCTGATATGTATGACTATCATGTAAGATTCTTAACTTCAAAGCAGTTTCATATATGCTATAAGTTACAAGTATCAATTACAAAAGCATATCAGTCTATTTGAAGTTTGGAATATGATAACAATGTTTTTTGGTGCTTCGGACCAATTAGATATATACCGATGCAAACACCATGTTTTCGAAGTATCATGCTTTCGATTATTCAGCACGAGATGGCCCGAAGGTATGTCTGATACACCTCCTTATGTTGATTTCTGTATTAGGATCAGGGTGCTGTCCATGAGACTGCTAACACTTTGAAACAGGCTTTTGTAAGTGAATATGCTGTTACTAAGAGAGAAGATGCTGGGACAGGAAGTCTTTTGGCAGCACTGGCAGAAGCTGGATTTCTTCTTGGGCTTGAAAGGAACAGGTCTATCTTGCTTACTATATGTTCTGGTTTGTAATTTTGCATACTTGTCGCATTAAAGTCTTGGAGGTGATTCGATGCACTAAAATTTCTTTTACTTTCTAACAAAGAGTCAAAAGGAGAATTTTGATCGTCTAAAATCTGATAGATAAAGATGAAGAAAGAACTTAATTTTGACTAAACAAATTGGGGAAATACCACCCAGGGAGAAGTGGTTCGCTACAGCCAAGATTTCAAAGTCACAAGGAATAGCAACAGAACTCATAAAATCATCTCCATATGAGTTACGAGTTGATACAAAATATAACCAGACCTGATAAATGATGGTACATATGCCTGTAAAACTGAAGCACATATAAATTGCATATATTATCCATCCCTGGCCTCCCACCACAAATATATATATGCACAAAATAAATTTGTAGAACTTATAATGTGAAAATCAGAAACATGGTGCATAATAAAGAATCTGAATGCAGTGCTAAACCAAACCTTAGAGCATCAAAAATAAACTTGACCTCGGATTTATATTGGAACTAGACCTGTTCACATACTCATTCCATCTTTTTACCATTTATAAAATTAGTTGCTAAGGGTTTGTATTGTGTGTTTCCGCTTCAGTGATGTTGTTGAAATGGCAAGCTACGCCCCTCTATTTGTAAACACACATGACAGACGGTACGTTCACTTTCCTATCTTTCAAAGCATTCTCCTACCTAGTTTTAGTAGATTAATTTCTGTAAGAGAGAGTATTCCAACATAGGATTGTTTTTCTTACAGCTGGAACCCCGATGCAATAGTCTTCAACTCTGCACAGGTGTATGGAACTCCTAGTTACTGGATGCAACAGTTTTTCATAGAGTCGAATGGCGCGAGCCTTCTTAATACAACACTGCAAGCAAGCTCAACGACTTCTGTTCTTGCATCTGCAATTATATGGAAAAATACAGATGATGCCGAGTACTACTTGAGACTAAAGGTACTTCAACTCCTTCACTGTTATATACATCCTTAATCTTATATATTAACCATGTACAAGATGCAGACAGATTAATACAAATTGAAGTACATGATGAAGAACTTAATTTAATTGAACATAGCAGGCTTTTTTAGAGAAACGCGTCAAAGGATTTAGCAATCCAAAACTTTTTTTTTGTTTTTATTTTGAAATTTTTAAGCTTGTTACCAACTGCCTTCAGCCTCTTACCTCAACAATCAACATGAACATATTTGGTTCTGCATCTGATTTCTGCTCCTTGATATTTACTTTCTTCTCCAGTTTGTGAATTTTGGTAGTAGCACCGTGAGTCTGAAGATTACCTTTAACGGGGTCAAGATCAACACGAAATCATCAACAGTCACTATTCTTACTTCCAGTAACGTCCTGGATGAGAATTCCTTCGACATGCCAACAAAGGTATGACTACCGTCTATTCTACAACCATAAGTATGAATACCCTTTCGAATTTAATACACGGTGTATTAGAAAATGGTCAATCTGCTTTTTAGCATCTAAATGTGTGAAAAACTCTAATACTTGGAGCAAGAAGCTTAAAGTATGAGTTGAGACATTACTTCTTAATATACACCTGCATGGCAGTATAAAACAATTGAAGATAAACAAGAAGTCTGATTCTCTCGATTTTAACAAAGATAACGAACCATATGCATTAAAGTTATTGTTTTTGCTAAATTATGTTATCCATTCTATGTATACCAGGTGGCACCAAGTAAGGGACCACTTACAGCTGATGTTGAAGCTGATGGCACAGGAATGGTGGTTACACTTTCTCAGCATTCCCTAACTTCCATAGATGTGTTAACATATCCAGACACAAGTTGATGCTCTACACAGATCTACACCATAATAACTAGTATACAACGGGGGAAAAAGAAAGTGATAGAACTGGAAAAGCTCTTAATCTTTTTCATGTTTCTGGTTATCATCAAGCCTTAACATGTAATTGTCATTGTTTCTTGGTGGTAAACTGGTAATCTATAATCATATATACAGGTGAAGGGTGCACAACAGCACAACTGCACAAACTTTGGTTATAAATGGCATTCATGTCAATGAATTATACAGTGAGCAATTTCTTCACTGTCCTAAACAATTGGATAATCATAAGATTCATGTCTTCGAGGGAGAATAATTTTGTATATGTTTCTGATGGGCATTTGGATTGTTGTGAACAGCCAATCACTATGCAAGATTTATATTTTTTTTGCTAATAAGATTTATAAGTTATTACACAGTTTCTTCCTTACTCTCAGGAGCATCTGAACTGGTCCCATCAATATCCGCAAACCAAAGAGCCCTTTTCTCCAATAACAAACGTTGTACAACTTGAACCCCATAAAAAAGTATCGAATTCAGACTAGTGAACCCATAGTTCAATCTAGAGGTTTAACAGTGAACAAAGATTTCGCATTAGCTAAACTCAAACAATAAATTTACTTATATTTCGCTATAAACCACTCAACATACAAACTTTGTCACGTAAACAAAACATTTTAGTGTACAAACTCTGCAAACTAGCTATAAATATAAATAACTAGTCACATTAGTACAATTATCAGTGACAACATAACAAATTACAGTTTACAGTACTATAAATGACTGGTTTGAGTAATGCAAGTGATAGATAAAATTGTAGAGATAAAAGATACTTGCCTGATGAATTTGAACAAGAGAAAGCAAAGGATTGTTGATGACAATGACGTAAGAGATATGAGAGGTTGTGAAGTAGCAGTATACTGGAGTCTGGAGATCAAGACCCATTTTTATCTATTCTTTTCTGACCTCAGCACCTCTGTTGAAGTATATATGTTGGATAGGCCTTTTCATGTAGTAGCCCCAGCCTAGCCTCAACAATCACAACTATATAGTTTTACTATTTTAAATATTTAGACAGATTTTATATATTGTTTATTATTAAGATATGAATAAATTTTATCGGAGGGTGGCTAGAAATTCACCTACAATTTATTTATCTGTACATTATTTGCAAGGACTTTTGTTTACTATGATGTAGACGCAAGCATTAAAATATTTTTTGTTATATCAATGCAGAATTTATATATCTTTACGCCAAAACACCAAAACGGGTTTATACTCTGTAAATTATTACTCCTACAGTAAAAACATAAACACGGATATTACATTTCAACATTTCAGTCAAAAAGAATAGCATGTCAACGTAGACACCCAAGTTAATACAATTCAAGGCATGCAAAAAACTACTCCATTTTTCACTATAGTAATTATCCGGATCACTTGTAATCTCTAGTAAAGCTACATAATTGGCTCCGAACAAGTTTCTACTGACATGAAAATTTGAAGTCCAGTTCCTCTGGCTTGAAACTTGTAAGAATAAGGGATGTTTCAGCTACAAATTTCAGCCTCTCCAGAAACAATTCTCCTTGTGCCTTTAAATGGTAAATACTGCATCTTCTATAATAACTAGCAGCTGCACCTTCTGGTGATTGAATCCTCTAACTTTGATCACTGATACATATACATACAAGAGGTTATCGCACCTTTTACAGGGATGGGGAAACATCGTTAACAATTCGACCTGAAACAATGAATTTAAATCAATTGGACATATATGTACAGATGTCTGTTATAACTAAAACATTATCAACCAGAAACTAGTACCTACATAGAACTTGAGCCAAGATACCTGAATTAGGGAGGAAATTGCTAATGAAATATAAGGGGGTAGGTGCAGCAATAACCACTGCTCCAACACTGTACAGGAATACAATTTTATTAGTTAGATACTTAGATAGTGGTTCTTGCAAACTGAAACAAAGAAGATCATGCAGCAAAGCAATAGGTATTAGCAAACAGAAGAACCATAAAAATAATATCATCTGTTCAACAATGCCCAAAATAAGATCTTACCTTCTACAAATCCTTGATGTAATTGTTATCTTAATCAGTAAATGATATAATATGAACGGTGAACTGGTTTCAAAAGGTTTCAAAATGGCTTACCACAGACAGTAGCGCTCCCTGTTTGAATTTGTCATGAAAAGAAAGTGACACTGGCTTCACGTTTTCACCCGGACCTCTAATGAACCCACTAGTGATCATAAAAAAAAGAGAGAAAATGACTAAACCTTCCCATCAAACCCTTAGCTACAACATAATACTTGTTCAAACACACGCTCATCATACACTGACTAGATATCAACTCACACTAGTGACGCCGATATTAGGGGAGTCCTCCTGACATCATATATGGCAATAAGACCCTCGTACAGCTTCTCCCCAACTTTGTATGATAGAGCCAATCGCTCTCCTGAAGCGTCCCATGCTATTTTCTCAATGCCTCGACTGCATATATTACCGGAAAACATCATGACTATTTTAATATGTATGTCTTCTTTAACTTATCAAATTTAGATTAACCATAGTTTGCAAGGTGCAACAGTGCAAGATTTACTCTCTGCTAACCAAGCAACAATTTATATCATTCACAAACACAATTACACAAAATCTTTGATTAATGGAATGCAATGATATAATGGAATTGTTATCAAAGCAAAACTCTGAGAAACATCGGTGCTACAACAATGTAATCACAAGTCTTGCTATTACCAAGGTATAAATTTACTAGCACTTCTGTAAAAAAAATGATTATAAGGATATAAGACAGAGAAATGGAACTACATCAGTGTAGCAGCAATCTTTTTTCTTTTTTTTTTTTTTTTTTGATAATCCGGTGTCCAGGCCAGCTAGCACGCACCTCGACTAATCCGGAGGACTGCTAGCACACTCGTACCTACCGAGCATGGCAATCCACTTACAGTTGTGCTGTTGTAGCAGCAATCTTGTTATTACCAAGGTATAAGTTTACTAGCACTTTTGTATATAAAAAGAAAAAAAAAATGATTATAAAAATATAGGACATGGAAATGTTTTTCAATTGAAATCACATATTGCTATTACCTCAGGGTCAAGGACTGGATCTCTTGCAATTCAATTGGCAACAGATGTGCATCTGTGATATATAATGAGACCAAGAAAACAATTCAGATTAGTATAGTACTAAAGTACATCAATTCTTAAGGAAATCAAATTCAAAGGAAGAAAGGAACTAGTCTAGACTCTAGACTATATAAAGGATTGTGGCAGAGGGTTGCAGTTTTTCAAATTCTTTTATTTTTTGTCAAGTCAGGTTTTCAATTTTTTTGTTACACGTTCTTCGGCTCTCCGTTTAATATACTATATTACTTCTTTAAGTGCAGTTCCTTTATCTTACATACAGAACAGAATCTAAATTCCCTTTTTTCGTCTAATTTCATTGTAACTTTTAAATTACATAAATGATGCATCACAATCTGTCTTGTATCTGATTTTTCCAAACAAGATATGTAAATCACTCTTTATTCAAAAGAGTGCATAATAATTAAAGGAAGAGATGGATATGTGATGCTTGACTTTTATTTTTCAAGAAATCCTTGACACGTAGAAACTAATTGTAAAAAATTCAATAAATTACGCAAGTTTTATTGCAAGTATGCCAAAAATTTGGGGTTCAAGAAATAAATCAGCTTCAAATAAGTTTAATATTGCTCATATATTTAGTACATAACATATCTTATATGTAAATAGCATAAAAGGGATCTTATCTAATGTACTACTAAGGTTCTATGGTTCAATTCTAAATTTAACATATTACGTATATAACTATTTAATAGTTCCATCAAAACTTAATATTTTAATTTCTGACAATTATAAAAAATAACAAAATAGTTATTTACTAGTATTTGGGCATCTTACTATAATATTGTTTACCTATGGAATTTATTTATGATAATTGAAAAAAAATTGAACTACACGACTTATTGTTCTTAAAACTTAAATAGTTTTCCACTATTTTAAATTTTATATTAATTTTTAATAACGCATTACTAAATTATAAAAAAGAAGAAAATAATTAAGAAAAGATAGCTGAACAAAAGTTAAAGAAGTTATATGCATTTGTGTATTTTTCCTAAATTAAAAAAAATAGAATAAATTGTTTTAAACAAATACAATACATTTGAAAGTTAAATAAAGTTATAAATAAAAATATAAAAAATAAAGGAACGGTATATGCAAGCTAGTACATGATAAAAAGTGCAGTGGGGGTTGAGATAACCCGCTACTCCACATGTAGCTACAATCTTGACCATCAAGAATTTGTAGTTTACTTAGGTAAAGGAACGTCATAAACCACATGATAGTTCAGACAGAAGAACAAAAAATAAGACTGGAACAAAAGATATTAGGTAAATCGTGTTCCCAACTGAAACAAACACCATGAGCCATCCAACTATAGAAAGATTGCAACCAGGGATATCCCTATATTGCAACTCACTAGTTAATATAATCTTTCCTGATCCTGTAATTACTCAAGGGCCAATAGAATATTAGTAATACCAACTACGGAACTGAACACCAAATTCTGGATTTCTTACAATATTACAGGAATAAAACAGGGATAGTTATGTTGCAGCCTACTAAATTCAACCAAATGCACGTCTATTATCTTTAAAAAGATATTTTGCTTATCGGACAACCAAATGCACATCCATTATCTTTAAAAAGATCCTTCTATCAGAACAAGCTTGGAATAAGGGCACAAGTTTTAATTTATTTACAAGCAACATAGCTAAATTTTTATAAAATATTGTAAACTTCTTTAAAGGAATGCATCCTTCACCAATATATTTTATTTCCAATAGTTAATTCTCATTAAAGAAATCATCTACCAAATTTGCACAGTAATTTTTAAATGTCAAAACAAGCATAGAAATATAGGCATGCTTAGCCTACATCTGGACATCCTATGTGCCCACAAATTCTTATTAAAACAATTAGCACTTGCTCTGATTAGATGCTGGAAAATACTTCTCCAAATATTCAACAAATTGTAAATCCCAGGATTGAGCCTCAAATCAGGTTTCACAAAAACTTTTGGAAAAATGTAAGGAGTGAGGAAATGAGAAAATAATGAAAGATAATGCATACCCAGTGATGGTGGTTTTGATGCAAAGTGAATAGAACCTAATGTCGAAGATCCAGAAAAAGCGATTAGTACCATATGCCCATCAGGATCCCATGATGCACCCTGGTAATGAATAAAAATTAATTAACCTATTGTAAACAAAAAAGATATGGTTTGTGCCTAGAAGATGACTCAAACTGACACAAGCAAATTTCAATTATTTGTAAAACAGAACTACCGGTCACAAGAAATCATGTAGAGCATCCTTGTAACTTAATACTCTTGCAATGTCACCATTAGATGTGGAACTAAATTTCACAAAGGAAAATATCCCTCTCTCAATAACTTTAAAGTAGTGTTACTGATTCTTTCCCAATACATAGAAATCTTAATTTTTCTATTTTCTATTAGAAATGGATAAGATCACGGCATCATGTTTACATAGACAAACAATAACCGGAAACCTTCAACATACAAACTCAGTGATGCATCATGCTCAATCTATTTTTATCATATTACAATACACAGATTTCTGGTGAAACATTAGACTTTGTATGGCTCTAGCGGCATTTTATAAATCGAATTTAACTAAAGCTGTTGGGACCAGGTCAGTACACACACACACACACATTATCAAATCTAAGAAACAATCAAAAGAACAATCACGGAACGTAAAACCTACATGATTCAATAAAATTTGACCTACTACATATTGACCCAAGGGCAAAGATCATTATCGAATCTAAGAAACAATCAAAAGAACAATCACGGAACATAAAACCTACCTGATTCATTAAAATTTGACCTAATACATATGGACCCAAGGACATAGAATGTCATATAAAGAGATTACAAGTCATTGAAAACTATACAGCATTTTAATACATTTTGTGTGCGACTACTACATCATAACATCATTTCAATACATTTTGTGGATGACCAGAAAAAAATCCAAAAAACCTCTACATTGCTATCTGAATCCCTTGTAACTCAGTAATGGGCCCCAAAATATTTTTGCTCATGTAAGATCATACAAAAGAACATTTTACAATTTACTCATTTAAGCTGGTAAACTTAAGAGATTTATTACAAATAGCTTAGCAGAGTTCATAAATACATGAACTCCTAGATGATATACTCATTTAAATAGGAAGCTTGTATGATATATGGCCATGTGTTACTCCTGACAACGATGGATCAATTATATTACTCAAACAATGATACTCCAACTAACAAGTGACTTGGTAATTTATCACTACCTTACGAAACTCGGTGAAATTTTTACTAACCGTGACAAGACCACTTGTTGAGGACCATAGTTCTGAGGTCCATGTACTCGTCTCCCAAAGATAAAATGTACCATCACTGTACAAGAAAATTTAACAATTAAAAAAAAACATCAATATATACTTAATAATATTGATTTAGATTAACAGAAAGTAGATAACTGACAGACAACTGCTAAAATGACATTACAGTTTTGCGGCAAAAAAATAATCTCCGGTGGGAGACCACTTAAGTATTGATATTCCCCCTAAGCCCCGTCGAATTGGAGTACCTAGCCCTGATTGAATAAATTTAATATAAGTTGGGCAAAAAACATCACATGATAAAACAAATTGCTGTAAAAAAGTTATATTTAAACAAACTGTATCTACAAGATTGAAAGGAGTATATAATAAGCTGCAGTTTTACAAAAGGAACTAAAAACATATAATGTTATAGCCACATGCAGGATATAGTAAAATCTAGACATTGATAGGGAAGGGAAGGCAGCAATAACAGAGGAAAGACAAAGATAACAGGTTGGAAATTAAAATATCAACATATTATAGCACAAAAAGTAGACCGCCATGCTGCAATATTGGTCTACTGCATCTAGTTGGACTTGAGAGAAGTAAATGTAGATCAGAACACACTAAAATTAAGATGTAGGAACAACTCAACAAGAGGTCTTATAAGATATAGCGAGATATCATCAAAATGACACGTAAGGATTCATGCACCTGGCCAAATCTAGTCTGGATCTAAGGCTTGTGTAAGCTAGGTTGTAAACTTGTAATTGATATCCTTTTGATATTTCAAAAGAAGCCAAATAAATTATATTAAGAACATTTATGATATACTATTCGCAAGTTTAATATAACTTATAATCGATATATGAAATGAGATTTTTAGAATCCAGCAAGTCCCATCATTTAGCATGAAAGAAGACATCCTGACATGTCATCATTACTCAACTAACTAATCATATGTTTAAGGAACGATAGAAGGGCATACTTTCAAATTTTCTTAATTGAAAAATCATCATTGAAGAGAAAACAAGCTGCTAATTAGTACTGACAAGCTTTACTAGCACCTGCTTGGAACAATAGCAAATACCTTGTGCGACATCCCAGATAGTGAAAGACGAGCTCTCATATGATGCAGATGCCAAATATGTTGGAATCAGTAAAGGAATCTCATATTCAGCCATGTGATACAAGGTAAACAATTTACAGGACACCAAAGAAAAGAAAGAGTATAGAGTATAGACTAATAGACCAAGGAGTCAAGGATGCTGGCATGCATTACTATATAATAGTATGGATGATAAAGATTATACTTTATACAAGTTTCAAATCAAAACTACTTCATTAAAGAAATTGAACATATGAAAATTATTTTGGATATCTTCCATCTGGACTCCACGACAGTGCAGTAACTTGTTCATCAGCATGTCCTCGGAGAAAATCCACTAGTGTCCACCGAATTCCAGAACTTCCAGAAATGGTTCCCGCAGTGACTCCCGATCTCACAGGCGCTGCATTGCCAGGGTAAGAAGCAGACCAAATGCAAATTCCACCTCTATGTGTACCAGCAGGCAGCAGCATTATCATAAACAATGAGATTAATATATGAAGCCAAAAACAACTCATATCTATGAAAAAATTGTGAAGTTAAAAATATGGCAGTGGTATTACCTGCATGCTACAGAAAGTGTCCTTCCACCATTCGGCCTCCACTCCAGAGCTTTTACACTTCTTTGAGACTCGCTGATCAAGAAGCACGGCTCCTTCCCTTCTACAAAAAAGAGAAAAATTTGTTGTTATTAAGTATCATTCTTAACAGGTACTGAGAAAGTGATGACTGAGGAATGCTTGGGCAAACAAAAGTTTTAGCCATTAATAAAATAAAACTAGACTCTTTACAAACGACAATACGACATATATAAAGAAAGGACTGACCTGAATCATCATAATCACACACAGTCACCTGATCTGACCCAGAGGTAAATGCTATGATACGTTTGTGCTGATGCCAACTAATTCCGTGAAAATCAACTTCTGGTAACAGTTTTGCCTACATAGTTTGTGGAACATATTAATTATTTATCCCCGCCCATATTCTAGTACATACATCATTCTCAAGTTGACTTGAAGCATTTAGAATTGGATGAAATGAAAAAATTAACAATGTTGCGTGATCCAACTCATAATGAAACACCATAATTGTATTGATATCAAGCAACATATTCCACTGGAGTGTATGTGTGAAGCTATAGCTTCTTGAACGAAATAATAGACCATAAGCAATAATAAGTATCTTATGTATAAATCACTAAACAAAATAAGGTTACAACATGATATAAGATAGCTAACAATCAACTTAACAATACAGGAATTATCTAATTTCTCGACTGGGATAATAAGTAATCGATAATAATTAACGTATTACAACATACATTGTTTGGGCAAAAAAGGCTTTCCAAGGAACCGCTGAGGATTGATTGCAATACAGTTTTGTTTCGAACTCCAGTGTCATCGTCAGCATTTACGAGATAATCAGATTGAAATGGTATGGGAGTAAAAGTAATTCCCTTGAATTGAACAAAAAGAACTAAAGAAATAAAGCTGGTGTACACAAATAAAAATATAAATTAAAACAAACACGGATAAGAATGAAGAAATTAATGAACATACAAGTGCTTTGCCGTAAGCTTCTTTAGCTTGATCATCAGAGAGAGTATCTGCGGTAACTGCGTGATATATATACATGTATATATGAGTAAAAAGTGGTGAATTGAAAGGAAATAAAAGAGAATAAAAGAAAGCGTACTGAGATCTCTATTGATTTCACATATGGTGACTGATTCTGGATGAGGAAACGACGGCATTTTTCTTCTTCAATTGCTTCTCTCTCTCTCTCTCTGCTTCAACGGGATAAACCCAAGTAAAATGTATTTCTATTTCCTAGGGTTTAGTCTTTCTATTTAGGTACTAGAATCCATTCCCGCATAGGTACCACTGATGTATATAATTTTAATAATTATTTAAAGTAAAAAATTTAATACTAAATTAATAATAATCATCATCATGATTTCACTTTAAATTAGAGATGCACAAAAAGCCCATCGAGCTGGGTTTTATCCGAGCCTTAAAAAGTCCAGGCTTTTTTAAAAATCGGGCCGGGCCGGGCTTCCTCTAAAATATGATGTTTTAGGCCCGCGGGCCGGGCTTTAACCGAGCATTTTTATTTATATATTAAATATTAATTTATATTTTGTGGCTCGATTTGTGAGTAGTTTAGGTATCGAAAAAAAATATACCAAACTATGAGAAAGAGTAGTTAAATACCGAAACAAATAATATTCTTTAATATTATATTCAACAGTTAAAGCATATTCTTTAATACAGTCAGCGATTCTTTAACCTAAAGCACTAACTGTTGTTATTTACCGTAACAAATAAAAAAATTAACCAAATATACCTCAATTGCTTCTAATTGTATAATATTGTTTTTAAAATTTATG